>JAIFAC010000426.1:0-105340 GCA_026545765.1 Plantago major
TTTAATTTTTATTATTATTTGAAGTTAGTATAGTTAGGAAATTGAAAAAATAAGGTTTGAAGTTTGAAATGGTGTTTTTGATCAATACCTAATTACAAAGACAACTACTACAACGCTTACAAATGAAAATACAAACAAACACCTAATTTGAATTTAAAGTGAACAAGACAAACACAAACATAAATGAACAAGATAAAACACCATTTGAGTCGACTCGCTCACGGATTGAACTCTCTCAACATCCGAACATGTTCCTCGAGTTTCCGAGCTGGCCATCCGCTCGACTTATAGTCGCCCAGGTCGATACATCTCGCATCCTTTGAGTCCCAGCTAATTCCACACCGCCGGCTAGCCTTGCCTCCTCCATCCTTCGTCCTCCCTGCGCTTCAACCATTCAAGCCTGTTTCAATCTCGATCCTCTCATGCTCAATGACGTTGTCGAGCGTGAATCATCCCCGAATCGAGAAAAATTGAATGCTCATCTCATCGCTGAGGATCGAAGTCGATAACCCACTTCGCTTGCCTTTTGCCTTATCTCTCTACCAAGTGGACGCCTATACCAAAGATTACTTTCTTTTCACTCAAGCGCATGCTCGCGCCCTCACAAGATTCACCGCTTTCTGTCCGCTAATCATGAAGTTCAAAGCCGGATTTGCTTGTCCGCCGGGCCGGTAGTTCATCTGGTTTGCTACTCCGTAATCTTCATTGCGTTCTAACAATGAACCAAGTCAAGTCTTCACCGTTTTATGATTCGCCAGATATATTCGTGGGCGATTGATGACATCTTTCTTCATTATGACCAATTCGATTATGAAGTGCTCGACTAGCCTCGTAAGTATTCACGAACGATTCACACAAGGCTTGATGCGGTTCCATCGACCCGGAGAGAACTTGGTGTTCGAGGTCGCAACTCACATTAGGTCCTTCCGCCTCATTCCACCTCCGGATGATGTGCTTCAGAAGATTGAAGTGTACTTGATATTCATCCCGATGATGGGATCCTCATCGACCGCTATGAACATCGAGAATGCTGCAAGATCCTCCTCCACCGAGAACTTCTTCGCCCACCGTCGCCTTCCACTTCTTCGCTTCCTTCTCCTCCTTCTACCACTTTGTTCTTCGGCAATTCTTCCCTCTCGCTTTTGTTACCTTCGCGCTTCCCCACCGGTTGTGGTGGTAATCTCCGGACAGCTTTGGAAGTCAGAGCTGGCTTGGTATGCACCGGGGATACCAATGGATCATGGGCTTGGGGTTGGTGGACGACACATTGTTATTTTTACTTAAGGATTGCACTAACATTAGGTATTGCTCGATAGTTAGCAAGCAACCACGACGCAAGTTGATCGCTCGAGGCATCCATGGTGATGTTGGGAATCGAGAGGAAGGGAGTTTTAGAGTATTTTTAGTTTAAAAGAGAGAAAGCAGGTGAAATTTGAAGTGTGAGGAAACATATGAAGAGTGATGTCTATTTATAGATCTCAAAAATATGGTCGTATAATTTTTATTTTTAATATCAGAATTAAAAATAATTAAATTGTCCGTCCAATAAGGACGGACATGTCCCCAAATTGGTCGAGATAGCCGCTGGGGGCCCACGATGGGGCCCACTTAAACGGCTACTCACCCGCCACGATCGAGTGATTTATGGGGCGGTCATGGATGGTCTGCAAGAGTCGAATCAAGATTCTCCACGCACCACCCATAGTGGGCGGTCTTACCATTGATCCTCGATCTAAGAGTCCGATAGCTTCCCGAGCCCGATGCAATAGCGCCATCTAAATCATTCTCCAAATAGAAGGCCTCTAATCGAAAAGTTTCAAACGAGGTCAAATGTCACTAGAAGATTGTTGCCGTAAAGATCCAAAGAATCAAGATTGTTCAAGTAGCTAAGCTCCTCGTATGGATCCCGCAATGACGTTATCTCCCAAGAAAAGTCAGAAGTACCTAAGACACCGCCAAATTTGCGTGAATGCCCAAGAGAATTGCTCAAACTAACTTTAATGAACTTGAAACTAACATTCGAAGTTCCCTCAAACTAACTTTAATGAACTCAAACTAACTTTCGTAGTTCGTGGAACTAATACCAATGATGGTGAAACTAATACTATTTTGTTAAAAACTAACATTGTCGGCCTCGAACTTTAATGAACTCAAACTAACAAATTTTGAAATTAATTAACTTTAATGAACTCAAATTAATAATGAACCTAAACTAACATTTCGAAGTTTCAAACTAATACTAATGATGTTGAAACTAATACAAATGATGATGAAACTAACATTGTCACATGAAACTAATATTGTCGCCATGAAACTAACTTTAATGAACTCAAACTAACATTCACTTTCTCAAACTAACTTTAATGAACCCGAACTAATAGTAGTACTAATGAACCAAAACTAACTTTTTAAGTTCAAACTAATACTAAGGATACCAAACTAATACAATTGATGTCAAACTAACGAAGTAATATATTTTTTTTTATGTTGAAACTAATGATAGAAGAAATTTAGAACCCGCATCAATTAGCAAAACCAAGAATAAGATACATACATAACAAAACATAGGAAACCAAATTCATGCACACCTTTCAATCCAAATTTTCATTTCAACAAATTCACAATGCTCATTAATAACAATCAACAAATTCACAATGCTCATTAAAACAACAATATTTACCAACAATGAAAAGTCTCGATCCATTTCCAAATAGAGCCTTACCAGCCATACAGAGAAATCGTCCTTCGATCTAGCGATCCCGAGAGAAGCAGCCCTGATTCGGCCGAATCCGCTCCGGCGTCGTAAGAAGAAGCAATTGATCCGTGGCGTAAGACGCCGAAGGTTGGACCATCCGATTTTGAGATGATGGGGATGATTGGTAAGGAGCAGAGAGAAAGGTGAAAGATGGATTTCAAACGTTTATTAAATTTGATTGAGCGAGAGTTTTAAAGTTCACAATTAATTAGATCGACCTTTTATAATAGTTATTTTGAGGTGTCTTTATACGCTATAGTTGTTCACTATATGGCTTCAATAAGTAATTTACCCTAACTAAAATGACTTGACATTACTGCAGATTTCAAGATGGAACAATTCCATATATATAGAGATGAGTTGCAACAGCATACTCTGTAACAAACTAACAATTCTAACATGACAACTCCAAAACAGAAGGACTTAATCAGAGTGTACAAGTACCAAGCAGATCACCTTAATCCAAAGCTAGACAGTTCAAAAACTCTTAAATTCACCAGCTAATACTAAAGTGCTGATGAAGAAAGGGCCTTCGTTGTTAATCATCTTGTTTGCATTACACTTTCAAGTACCAGCTCGGATTCTCATCACTTGGTGATCATATATTACTTGTTGAAAGCCCGGGAATACGTTTTTCCTAATCAAATAAATCTACTCTCCTTTTTCTCTTTTTTGTCAAAGCCATCTTCAACTCTTAAGCTCTAGAAAACGAACGTAGTTCCTCCTTTAATAAATCCTCCTCCTGCTTGTCATAATGAGAAACGATGAATTTCTCCAGCACTACCCCATGCTCGATAAAAGCTGTGACAGATCATACCGAGCTTGTGTGGGGCATAGTGATGAAACTTCACTACTTCAAAATGAGATAACGCACATAATGGCACAACTGGTTCAACGACCCACCATACTCCCAATCACCGCCCTGGTAAAATAAAAGGTTCTCTTTGAGTTCAAAATATAAAATTTAAGTGTGAACCCAAGAGTAAGATACTGAGATAGTAAAACATGTTTTCCTCATGACTTACATCGCCATCGTCGTATAAGATGAGAAATTTCAGACATGGTGTCACAACAAGTAGATCACACAGCAAGTAAGACATTCGTGAGCTTGAGTTTTCCAACATGTGATACATGGAATAGGGAGTCCCATGTATGCAAATCCAACACCCTTCTTAATCAAAGTGACCTCAACTTCATCCCTCATAATGAAAAAAAGTACTGAATCTCTGGAGGGCAGGTCTGATATCATAAGGTCATCTGGGTTATCTGAAACAATTCAATATAGTTGTTGCATTAGTCTAATTATGATCCTCAGCTAAATAGTCATCCTTTTTTCAGAAGAGTGTTGAATCTGAATTTGCTCTAGCAGGCCCTATACTTTGTTGGTATATCATCTTGTTTGCATTGTTCCTCCATCCAATAATATACCCGCTTAGGATGATCATCTCGTGGTCATGTGTTTCACACAGTTGTGGATTAAATAGGACAGCTTGACTGCCTGATAAATGAATCATGAACTCCATCTCACTGCATAAAATTAGATCGAAATGTACATGACTACTAGTAGCAAAAAATCTGTTAACAAAACTAAACACACATACGGAAAATTCAGAAGTAAAGCATAGAATTGGAAAATAATCTTGGGAATATAGAACATTAGTTGAGAAAATCATAAACATGCTAACTTGAGATTATATCTCATACATTCATAACTAAATACATATTGCGCGGGAAATTGGCGAGGACATGATAAATTTAAATTATAAAGGTAGATGTAGAACTATCTAATCAGAGAGCAAATGCTCCTACTGTCCTACACCTTTAACAATCAGATCTGCATCACGAATTAAATCTGAATTCCAGATGTTGATGAAGCAAATCAAATGAAGATAAATCAGAATCCAAATGAATACAATCTTGAAATTTTATTTCGATATGTTAAATCAAGAAAAAAAATCAGAGAACAGAAAATCGTCATGTCAGATCTGCTATTGTTAGATCTATCTTTGTAAACCTGGATTACGATCAGGCAAAACAAAAATAGGAAAGCAGCAAATCAATTTGAACATCTATGTTATGTAAACATGAAATGAAAGATTAAGAAAACCTAAGTATGTTATGTAAGAGCAATATCCATGTAATTAGTGATATTCCACAACAACATTTCAGAATTCTTAATGTTCATCAAGCAAAACATATCAGAAATAACCAAACCATAAAAAGAAAAGGAGCTTCGAGAGTATGAATGGTTGAGAAGGACTACTTACAATGTCTCAGAACTCAACAGAGCCGCCTTTCTCTATCTCCAGACTGACAGGAATATAGGCTGTTGTACTCGGATATATAGGCAGCGTGTTCTAGTTTAAGGGGAAAAAGGAAGGATAAATTGACATTTCGACTGCAAATTCTACTCGAGTCGAGTTGTGGAGTTGATGAATATTAACTAAATTGAAGTTGATTTTTTAAGAATGTGTTTGGTATTAAATTATGACGTTTTGTAGGGTTTTAATTGTATATTTGAGTTTGGAATTGATAAATAATCAACCAACTCCAAAGAATACAGGAGAGTGGAGAAAAATAAAAATAAACCCAATTTAACTCACCCAAAGAATATAGTAACATTTTCTTTTCTTTTTCTACCTACGTCGTTTTATTCCTAATCATAGAACATGCAATATTTTAACTTTTAATTCTGAATTGATCTCTTTGTACAATCACTTCAATTTATGTTTAGGTGGTCGTCCATATGAATTTGTGGTTCAAAGTAGTCGTTCGCACCTTTGGCCATCGCCATTTAACTCAAGTCGAAATCCAACTACTTTTTTTGAAGGATCAAAATCAGGCGTAAAGACTGATGGCATACACCGCGTCCATCATGAGAGAGAGAGAGAGAGAGAGAGAGAGAGAGAGAGAGAGAGAGAGAGAGAGAGAGAGAGAGGAACAACTGTTTACAAAGAAATTGATCGAGTACAAAGGCACACAGTTGAAAAAATGCAAATAATACTGCATGCTCACAATCCATTTGTACAATGGTTATGATATATATGTCAACGTTCTAGACTTATTTATTGCAAGCTTCTTATTAAAGCGAGATCAGTTGAAGATCGACAAAATATTGTCCCGCTAGCATTTATAACAAGTTGCAGTTGTTGTACCAACAAACGAGGATCTACCATATGGAATGGACATAAACATAATTTATAGTGTACAAACAAGTGGAGGTCGATTATGCCCAGGTTGTTCCAACAACCACTGGTTCCATTTTACAAAGTATGGGGATACGAAATCAAAACCAGATCCTCTCACCGTTTCAAATGGAGATGAGAGATAAACTTTAGGAAATCAAATCAATCTTGAAGGGTGCCTCTAGTCGCCCTCTTTGATTGTGTTTATTTACAATATATTTAGAAACGCCTCAAAATTCATACAATTAGGGGTGGATGATGTCGCTTTTTTAAAAACCCGCACTAACTTTAATTTATAGAGATCTTGATTTATAATAAGCATAAAGTATCTAGTATATATTCGAAAGTTACTCCAACGATCGGGAACACAGTATATGGTAATAATTAATGTGTATTATTTCATTTTATTACAAAGATAGACCATGCTAAATATTAAAAAGTTGAATCTAAGACATCTAAACAAGATTGCGACCCCCCAACAACCTAGCCGACAAGGGCTATAGGCATAGCTTTGCCCCTCTAAGGGGTATTTCAAGAAATCACTTGTAAGAATGTTCCAAATAAAAGAAAAATATACCCAGTAACTTTCCACGCAGGATCAAAACCCTGAGATATACCAGATTTCCAAGCATCATTGGAACAGGTCGACTAAGGCTCGTTTTTTCAACCGAAACTCATTCAGCTGGGCCTGGGCCATTCAGCCCATTCAGCTCAGCCTACCATTCAGCTTCAGCCATCAAATTGCCTTCGCTCAAATTGCCTTCAGCTCAACCATTAAATTCATATTATTATTATTATTATTATTATTATTGTTGTTGTTGTTGTTGTTGTTGTTGTTGTTGTTGTTGTTAATAATAATAATAATAATAATAATAATAATAATAATAATAATAATAATAATAATAATATTATTATTATTATTATTTTATCATTTATTTACACACCCGATCTTTTGTACGAGGAAAATAAGAAAATTTATCCAATTGAGTTATTTTCAACTTTTTTCTTTCTTTTAATACGACTTTTAGTAGATCAACGAAATAAAGAGATAGTTACAATTTGAACTAACAAAAATCTACATGTTCAAAAACTCCAAAACAAGTTAAACCAAACCAAAAATCGGACCAAACTTTATAAAATAATATTATATATCACAAATATTGAAAAATGGCATTTATTCCTCTATATTATCTTCCTCTTTATATTGCCCTAATAGAGCGCCAAATTCTCAATGTCATCGCTTATGCACTGCTCATCGCTTTTCCTTGTCGGTTCAATAAATCATTATCCACTCCACCTTGGACATTGATATCATGTTGCAAAACCGGTATTTCAAGTTTACACATGCATAAAATTATGCAGTGAAGGTAGCAACAATCACGATATTTGATATGTGTCTTCCATTTGAGGCATCGATAAAGTACCTTCCACGCATTGGTTTTAAAGTTTGTTATACAATAATAAATAAAATGTAAAATGACGTAAAAAGAGTAGGAAGAATGAGAAAGATTTACAAAATAATATATTTTTAATTGTGATTATATATACCATCATATAATTGTTATTATTATTACACAATAATTTCTTCAGCCAATTTCCTACCCATTCGCTTCAATTCCCATTCACCAACAAGAATTTCAATGAAGTTAATGTAGCCTAAATATATTATTCGAAACATCCAGATTAAGGAGCTTTGTGGCATTGCATATGGAAGAGGGTATTGGTCCACTCAACTGATTGTCAAACAGGAAAAGATATTGAGATTTGGAAGCTTGGTTCCAAGATCCGGTGGAAGATTACTGATAAGGTAATTATTTCTTGTATCTAAAGCTACAAGCGATGTGATATTGAAGACCCCATACAGAATTTCACCAGAGATACTGTTATTTGCAACAGAAAATTTCTGCAAATTCAATAGCCTGCTGAATTCATTTGGTATCTCTCCTGAAAACCGCTTCACTCAAGAACAGACCTTAAGGTTTGTAGCTGTTGTTTTATCTCAAATCAAGTAGCAGGATAAGTTTTCAAACTAAGTTTCAGAAATCTCAAACCAAGTTTCAGAGAGTGAAATTAAGTTTTCAAACCAAGTTTCAGAAATCTCTGAGATGATTGGACGGACCAGATCAATCTCTGAAACCAAGTTTCAGACTATTTTTCATGCCAGGGGCTGCTTACTCAAGATGATTGGACGGACCCGATCAATTCTGAGGGATCAAGGGCTGAGATTAAATCTCATATTTAAAAGTCGCTGGAGACGGTTATAAAGAGGGAAAAGATCGTAAACAGAGCTAGCTCAGATTCAGTTTTCAACAATTCTCTCTCAATTCTTCATCAATTGCTCGTAGATTTTGCATAGCGGTTGAAGAAGGTTATTCGAATCGACGGTTGAAGATATCGTTTCGTGCTCGCCATTGAGAATTGGTTCGAGTTCCATTGTCACTTGTTTGTCATTGAGATTGATCTTGTTTTCTTTTCAATTGATTGGGGAGTATAGATAATCGATTGCTTGATCTTTGTATAGATTGTATAAGCTTGTAATCTAATCTTAGTTGATATCAATATACGTGCTTGGTTTCCGTGGATGTAGGTTATTTTGGCCGAACCACGTAAATCCGTGTTTCATCATTTACGTTCTTGTTGATCGATTGATATTTGTTATTGTTTGGTTGAGATTATTGTTGTGACTAACAGTAGCATTAGATAGATATATCGGGAGTGTTCCAGTTATCTGGTTACTGTTTAGATATAAGACCTCTAACATCAGAAAGTTACCAAATGAAGTTGGAATTCTACCCACCAATTAATTTGCATTCATCCTGAGATCTGAGAGTTTCGTTAGCTTCCCGAGATTTATGGGAATGGCACGATCCAATCCATTCTCCTGCAGAAACATGACCTGTAACATTGAAAAGATACCAAAAGAAGATGGGATGTTGCCAACCAAATTATTTATAGAGAATACAATATGGTGGGAATTGGTTGTTTATTACTTTGTGGGTATACCCCATTATATACATAGTACACATCTACATATATGGAAATATATAGTTACAATCTTTACATGTTAACTATCCCATGATTTAAGTTAGGGAATCTTCTACACACTTATCGTCCTTAATATTATTACCATTGATCCTCAGATCTAAGAGTCCGGTTAGCTTCCTGAGCTTTGATGAAATGAATGAATTGTCAAAATAGCCTTCTTCCAAAAAATATATTTCAAACTAGCCTTCTTCAAAATTTATTTTCCTTTATAGTCTTTTTTGACACATGAGATGCCATGTAGATAATAGAATGTCACAAAAGTCAACTTAAAATGTCACAAAATCATTTAACATAATATATTAAAGAAAAAAAATCTTTCATCAGTTTAAATATTATCATCTAGTCTTCAAAATATTTAAACTATTTAATTAATTATTAATCTTACAAAATTAAGATAAAAATGTAGTCATTACTAATTGTTTTAAATCCTACTGATAAAGAACCATCCGTATTAATCGACTTGAGGCTTCAAGGCAAACAATAAATGTGAATTATATAGGGTTAGATGCAAATAACCCAGATATTATCAAAAAGATTTAAAAAACAATTAAAAAGATAGATCCCGCATGAAATTCTCTCACCTTAGTTCATTCACTTGTTACTAATGATGTTAGGTTTTTCGTTAAACTCAGGTCTTTTATTGTGACATATATACCCGTTAAACTAAAAAAAAGTTAGAAGAACAAATATTAGTTTACTGTATATATATAAGTGGACAACTATTGGAGTTGTGCAATTGAGTACTTCATTTAAGTTAAATTGAATCGATTTGTAATATACATTTAAATTAGACTTTAATTATAAAAAACAATATGTTTATTTATTCTAATTATAAGCCCTAACGCAACTCTAACAAAATCAATTCATCGTGGAAAAAACTCAATTTGTCTTCTCCAATTAAATTCCAAGCCATAAATCAAGCCCAACAGAATCAGTTCATCATTAAAAAAAAACTATTCAATATGTATTCTCCAATTCTTTTTTTTTTTTTTTTTGAAGAAGAAGAAAAAATTTTATTACTCAATCAGGAACATCATGAATGTTTCAAAGTTACAATACAGCTCCAAAACAGCCAAACAGACAACCAAGACAAAACAGAGTCACAGCCAAACACAAAGCGACCACAAAAACACAAGGCAGCCAAATGTGGACCTCACACAACAACCCCAAACCAAACCCAACCAGAATCTCCATCTCAAGATCATTCTAGGGAGCACACTAAACCCCCATAGTCTAGTATGTCGAGAATCAAGTGCCGCGCCAAGAGTTCAAGGGATAAAAGTGTACACCAAGATGGGAGATACCACCCAAGCAAAGAAGAAAGAATTCTCCAATTAAATTCAAAGCCCTAATTCAATATCAGAAACAACTTCATATACTTATTCTATTATTTGTAAATAGATGCCACAATATTTTATAGTAAGTGCATGCAAAATTTTATAGGAACTTAGAGGGTTTAATTAGTGCTATTTGTTTAAATAAGAGATTTCGCGTGCTCTATCACTCTTAATTTTTTTATCCTTTGATAATCCAAGTTATCTCATTTAATCATATATAATTCATATTTATTTTTGCTTGGAACCTCAAGTTGAATAATACGGACGATTCTAATTAGCATGTTTAGAAAAATTAGTAATGACTATCGCTTCTTAATTTTGTAAGATTTATAATTAATTAAACAGCTTAAATATTTTGAAGACTAGGTGATAAGATTTAAACTAATAAGATATTTATATTTTTAATACATTTTGTTCAATATTTTTGTGACACTTTAAGTTGGCTTTTATGACATTTTAATATCTATATGGCATCTCATGTGGTAAAGAAGGCTATAAAAGAAAATAAGTTCTATAGAAGTTAGTTTGGGATATATTTTTTGGGAGAAGTCTATTTTGGCAATTCATTCCTGATGGAATAGCGCCATCTAAATCATTCTCTCCAAATAGAAGGCCTCTAATCTGGAAAAGTTTCCAAATGAGGCGGAAATGTCACCTGTAAGATTGTTGCCAGAAAGATCCAGCAGCTGAAGATTGCTCAATTAGCCAAGCTCCTCTGGTATGGATCCCATGGCGAAGTTATCTCCCAAGAAAAGCTGTAGCAGCCTAAGACACCTGCTCAAATTTGCAGGAATGCCGCCCTGAAGAGAATTGCCATTCAACCTGAGAGCTAAGAGTCTTCGTAGCTTTCCGAGCCTGATGGAATGGCGCCATCTAAATAATTCTCATGCATCTAGAAGTACTCTAATCTTGACAGGTTACTTAATGAAGTCGAATACTACCTCTAAGATTGTTGCCATATAGGGACAAGCGCTGAAGATTTCGCAGGTTACATCCAAGCTCCTGAGGTATGGTTCCGGCAATCAAGTTGCTGCAGCCTCCCAGACCTGCTCAAATTTGCAGGAATGCTGCCCTGAAGAGAATTATTTGCTAATCTGAGATTCATGAGTTGTTGCAAGGATTCAAATTCACTTGGTAGAATTCCTCCCAATTCGCTGTTGCTGAGATCAAGATCCTCAAGGTTGTCAAATTGGTGATTTGTGGAGACAGTTCACCCAAGAGCCATTCCTGTGAGAACAAGATTTGTGACTCTGTGATTAAAACATGAAACCCCGAACCAAGTGCAGTAGTGAGTGTTAGAGGTCCAATTGGTGGAGAGTATGTTATCAGGTTCAAGTATGAGTTTGGATTTGAAGGCTATCAATGTTGCATAATCTGTACTTCCATTGTTTTTATGTTATACACAAGGCAAGAACCAGAAGACACAGAGAATAGCGCTGGGAGGTGTTAATCTGATGAAGTACATGGTTTGGACTTGGGAAGCTTGAGGTTCTGAAGTGGTTGTGAGATCAGTATTTCTACATGAATGGGCTACTTAAATGCTTAAATGTCAACGTTTTACTTTTTATTTTCCTTTCTTCTTAATTATTTTGTAGCCTATGTATCTGAGTCGCCTAGAGGATCGTTTTATACAAGCTACGGAAAGCAAGTTTGTTAGAGAAAAGATGTGCGATCATATGGCATGTTTATAGGGCAAGCAAGTTTGCAAGAGAGAAGATGTACATTATGGAAAAATCAACTAATATCAGCACTAACAGTCTTACAAAGTCTTCATTGCATCAATTATGAATCAATTTTACAGTCAACTCTATAAGGTTCTGGTGGAGGGCTTCAAATGCATTATTAACTTCCTGAATAATCTTACTAGACATCTAGATCATAACTACGCATACTGACATACAGATCTGGCATTACAGTACTACAATGCAAGATACTTCAATGAAACCATCATAGTAGTATCTGTTTTGAAGTCGAGGAGGTTTTAAATTACAGATTCCTTAGCCTTGATGGCTGCAACAGTCTGGCCAGAGAGCATGCTGTTTTGTCACGATGAAACTTTATGGTGTTCGTATCAAGAGTTGATTAACCTTTGCTCAACCAAGAAATTCTGATTTAGTTGCACTTTCTGGGTTTGCAGCAATTGGAATCTATATATATATATGATAAAAGTGATGATGGAAATGAAAGGGGAGCTATGACACGTATGCAAAAAGCTGATGTGGCAAAACGAAGCAAAAAATAATTCATTTATTAATCATTAATATTTCATGCATCAAAACCCTAGATATATTTGAATTTTTCTTCTCCTGCACTCATGTTTCACCGAAAAAAGATATTAGTTAAACAAATCCCTAATTTTAAGGATAACCTAATCTAATTATAGTGAAAATATATCTCTAACAGTCAACACTAACCAATCCGATCGATTTATACATACACCAATTTGCATTTACAGCTGTGAAGTTTGTAGATAATGCCAGCATCTACTCCAGAATCTCAACATATCATCTAAATATAGAGGTTAACAAATTAATCGAAACTGAATTTGAAAATAAAATCCCACATTAATAGGACACAACCCATTTAATCAACCTCATCTCTTTAGCACACAAACAAGCACACCACTCAAATACCAGATGGGTGACGAAAGGCGAGCAACATCAAGAAGAAGAATGTAGAGGAAGATGTGGACGCAAATCAGAGAGCCACCATAGTTGTTTAGAACTGCCCACGCGACAAGATTTGACCATGTAGGTGAGGAAAAGCCATCTTAGCATAAGCATCGCATCGCTATCTTGATTCTACTATGGAATCTTATTCTACTGCTTTTATCCCTCTTTCTTCGCTTGATATGTTTTCTCATTTTCGTTATTTTACACAACTTGCATTATTTATGTTGGCTAATAATTGTATACTTTTGTCATAAGACAAGCTTGATGGATGGAGGAAAAAACCAAGAATCCTCCCTATAAAGGGCCTGATGAAAAGTCTAAGAATTTTTTTTTTATATTTGCTTTTTCTGCCAGATAATTGATAATCCAGGCATCCAGCTTCAAGTGATTCTCAAATAGTGCTGACCTTATGCTCTGACCTGGTAATTTAATGTGTATGCGCTCAAGCAACTAAAATATGTTGATGGGGTCGCTATACTCTAAAAAGCAAGAGAGCTACATCCCATAAGTCGCCATAAACTCGAAGCTAGAGAAGTCACGCCAAGGCCACAACAAAAAAGGAGGAAGAGCGTGTGGCAGAGCTCAAAAAGATTAGATGGGAAAGATGGCTTCCTTCTATGGCCAGAGAGATGAGAGTAAGCAAATAAATGTAAATAGGTTGATTGGCTAACGATTAACTAGACAAATACTAATCGATTGTTTTAGTGTTCGACTTGGGAAAGTGGAAGGAGAAACAAAACTGAAAGAGTATGTAGAGAAATTGGAGCAGAGAGAGTGTTATCGAAGAGATGTCGATATGCTTAAAGACAAAACGAAGAAGTTGAGACAAGCATGCTTCAAAGCAAACTACAAGAAGAGAAAGCAAATGTGATTGGTCGATTCTTCTTCGAATACAACAATTTGTAGTGGTGATGGGAAATCCACAAACTGGTTGGTATCAGAGGATAAGGAGAAACTGGATGATGAGGAGTTGAACTGTTTCCTCTCCAGTTGTTTCTTCTCCGATGTTAATTTCTAGCAATTTCTGAGAATGCATATAGTAGTAGTATCTTTATGTCCATTTTGGTTCAAGTCTTTTGAGCTTAACTAGGCATGTAATGCAATGTGCAGGATTGGACTTGTGAACTCTTCATTATCCCTCCATGTTTCCATTCTTATAAACATCATGTTAACTTTACTTTCTAATGATTTTGCTAAATGTTTCCTGATTAATTCGAAAATGGCAGCATTCAATTAAGTCGACTTCTAGCCATTAATTTATATTGCCAATTGAAAATTAAAACACGACATTAAAAGCAATGTTGCACGTCTTTACATTGCTTAGGTACCAAGTAGAATGTTAGAATGTCATCTTTACATGATACTTTGGTGGGTGCATGGTTCATCAAATCCAAATGTTTACTGAGGATGAAGGTAATTGATACAGACTTTGCTGATTCACACATTTAATTTGTTACTGTGTGAAAGTACCTTTAGCGTATAACTCTTGATTGAGTATGATTTAGATGATTATCATCATTGTGACACGATCAAGATCAACGCAGAAGCTCTAATAGCTAATAGTTAAAGCATTATATTCAAAAAAAAAACTCATCTTCTCTTCATATCAGTGCATTCTAGAATACACTGATAAAGGAGGAAAAAAGAAATTATAAAAATTGTCATTCTAGAGCGGTCGTGTCCAATTTATGTACTAAATATTAAACTATTTACAATTAAGGTACTAATTGCATTTAAAGGGCGGGCCCTGCCACTCCCGTGTGAGCGACTATCCAACACCGAAAGATAGCATGAACAATTGGTCGCTCTCCCAATACATTGTGGACTGTGTCCCACTCACATGCGTCAGATTCTTCTTCGTGGGCTTCTTTATTAGTTTTGTCACAATCGATATTCAATTGATCAATTCACGGAATTTGGACTTTGATTAATTTACGCTAGTATCCGAACCGTAATTAGTTATTGATAATCAAGACCACAATCGACGCGACCACTCTGAGTACCAAAATCGAAAATGTCTCACACTGGAGTACCACAAATGAATTTTACCCAACAATCTTACGATTTTAGTTTCATCAAGTAAATTGAGTAAAGTTTAAAAGTAATTTGTAGTCAAAGTCGATGACGGTCAACCAGATTGAAGTTATCTTTGAAACAGAGGGAGTAGTCCTTGAAATTTTACATCTCGGTCCAAAATAATTACCTATAAGTTAAAAATTGATATTTTGTAACACATTTTGGATCTCTTTTGGTAATTTTGGATGGAAATGTCGACTACATGAGTAAAAGACTAATTGAACTTTCATATCGTATATCTAACTACAAGAATATTACGCTATAATTTATAATAATAATTGTGTTTTTGATGATTTATTGTAACGCCCCAAAAGTTTCAAGTCAAGTCCAAAAAGTTTAAAGGAATCGAGAACGCTACTCATACCAACAAGTTGCACCTTTCTTTTCGGGCATCCATAAGAACTCCAGAGTTAAGCTGGAAAGTATCCCGGTTCGCGCACGAGTGGGGACAAAGTGTGTGGGAAAGGACATGTGTTGGTACAAAGGTCAAAGATATCACCAAGAGTCACAATGAGTAACCTCACCGCCGAAGGGTCGGGCCAGACCGTTAGTGGCGGTCGTTACATTTATTATGTGATGATTTAGAAAACTATTTATGTTTGACATGATCATTTCACGAACTTCTTTTAGGTAGTATATCAAAAAGTATAAATGGGATCACCATGAACCAATTTTTGGCATTTATTCTTTTGTTTTAATGAAATACACTGCCTATTATATATTAAATGACACATTTAGTTATGGTCGATAACGAGATCGACAAAAATTATGCTATTCGCCCAAGACCGCCTAATTTTCGTAATGTAGGCCTAACTTTCGTAACCATATACATATATTACCTCCGCCCACTCATTGTCCATTTAACTTTTCACACAATATAAGGACATTGATATTATAACACTATATATTTTAGAATATGGGGCCACTTTACAATTTTATTGTTAGTGGTTTGATTGTTTAGTTTACTTTTAATTTTATTCAAGTATCGTGAATTTAAAAAATATTAAACAAATAGCCACCATTGATAATTGAAGTCAGTCCTAAAGGTAAATGCGATACTTATAATATAACAAATTCGACCACATGTAACTACGTAGTCAATAATTATGTATAATAAACGACAATGTATCACAAACTTAAAATGAGCCTCGAACGTACTATAGATGTTATATTTGGTAGTAGAGAGTCGCATCATGAGGAACTAAGAAACAATCTTTGGGTGTATGATAGACTGTTTGGCACGTGACTTTAATTGAGTTAATTTAAGATTATTTGATTGATTTTAATGTAATTTGATTGAAGAGTAAAAGGATGGACAAAAGTGAACACACAAACTAATAAACTGATTGAGGAATATGATACAATATCTTGCTATCTTACGCTTGATCGTGACAATAAATGCGAGTCGATTTTAAAAGGTATATCGTGATGTATTTAAATCAAAGTGAAATATCAACCAAACACCAAAATTGACTTCAAACATGAACATGCATTATGGTTAAGAGGTTTTAACAATTAAAAGGTTCGATGACCTCCACGAGTCATAACAACCCAAAGAGGAGATGTAATTATAGCTTCACTCATAGTTGTAACAGCTCCGATCTGAGTATATAACAACTTTGATCATCATACATCTCCAAATTGAGTTATAAAACAATTCGCTTGAGTCAGAATTTGAAGGTTTGAAGAAGAAAAGAAAAGGATGAGAAGAGGAATACGGGAAGGGAAGAAGAAAAGAGGAAGAAGGGAAGGGAAGAAGATGGTTTGTGAGTTTTTATTTTTATTTTTATTTTTATTTTAACCTTCTATAATGAATAGATTTATTTTAGTTTCTTTTCTGTTTTTTCTTTAATTTTTCATCCAACAAAAAGCCACTTGCAAAAGTTAGCGAAGTTGTATTGGGGATTTGGTCAATCTGTAGGGCATACGTTATTGTTTGAGTAAAGGAGACAACGTGAAGGGGTCAATTGTCAGGAACCAAATGTATTTTTCTAAAATAAATGAAAAGTTATTAGATTATTACAATGTAACCCCCATTTTATAAACTTCTAAAAATGTACCCTCTCACTATTCTCATATTATTACCAAACCAACTTCGCTAATCAAACATTCACCAAATGCCAAAACAAATAATTTAAAAAACACTAATTATCGAAGTTTCGAAAAACTATTTTTTTTCAATCTTTTTTTATTCTCTGCTGTTGAAAATTAAAGAAATGATCGAGTAGGTGGTAGTGGAAAATTGAAGAAATGATTGTGGGAGTTTTATAGAGGAATGACAAACGTGATTTTTAATGTAAATCAAAGAAGAAATTATAGGAAAATCTTAAAAAGAAAGTTAAAATAGGAAAACAAAAGCATTATAAAATTAGAGAATGTAGTACAAGATTTGAAATCATTCGTTATTGTTCAACTATTTGTACTAAGGCAGGTTTTGTAAACATTTGATATGATTAAATATTCTATGTAGGAATAATTAAAGTTTAGTTACTCAATTCGAAGTATAAACAAACTTTACGCATGGTATAATTCAAACTTAGGAACATTATTCAAAGAGTAAACTCAATTGTAATTAATGTAGTGTACAACTTGGGAAGTCAATTCTAAGAGATGATTCTAACGTGGGAAATTAATTCAAATGTCAAGCCAACTCTAATAATAAGATAATTACAACTTGCAAACTCAATTCGAGAAATATACCGCACTACATGGGGAGAAACTATAATAAATGAGTGATTCAAGCTTAGGAATTCAATTAGAAGGTATATAAAAATGAGATGATTAGAATTTGGAAACTCAATTTGAATGGTAAATCAACTATAATAATGAGATAAATCTACTTTAAACTTAATTTGAATGTCAAACCAATTATAAGAATGCGATTATTAAAACTTGAATACTTGGTTTGAAGGTAAACTCATCCTTGAGAATTGGATTAGTTCCAACTTGAAAACTCAACTTCAAGGCAAAATGCAAACAAATATTGGAAGAACGACGCAATTCCAGTCAATTTGAAGAGTAAACTACAATGAGATCATTTCAACTTGGAAATTGAATTCAAATGTTAAACTTAACTTTAAGAATGGAATAATTCTTAATCAAGAACTCCATTTGAAATGCAAAACAACTCTATAACTTTATCTTGGGAACTCTAATGGAAGGATAAACCATGCTAAATAGAAAATAATATAAAAATGAGATAATTCTGACTTAGTAACTTTATTTGAACGGTAAACATATTCTATGAATGAGTTTAGTCAAACTTGAAAAATCTATTAGAAGTGTAAACCATATTATATGGAGAAATATAATATTCTAAAAATGTGATAATTCTATTTGAGAACTTGGTCTGGGAGGTAAACAAACTCTAACATTGTGATAGTTACAAATTGGGAACTATATTTGAATTGGTAGGATAAACTCAACTTTAAGAATGTGATAAGTCTAACTTGGAAACCAACGTTGATGTGTTTACAAGTAGATGTTTAACAATATTTGGGGTAGTGTCATATTTTCTTTATTAGATTATACCCATATATTAATTTACTTGATTTTAAAAGAATTTTATGTTGTGGCATCCACGGGTTGTAAAGACTACATCCCGTGCTCGCCAGATACTCTATAAGGGAAACTCTCTTCGATCTTCTATATTTTCTTGATTTCCAAAACGGGGGGAATTTGTAACATGTGAAACTATATTTGTAGAATAATAATATTTGTGTGTGTGGGCACCATATCACCAAGGGTTGTTGGGAACCAACCTTATTGATTGCTACGCACATTTTTATATTTTATTTTGGTTTGGGTTTGATGGATACAATATTTTTTTGAACATGTACCTGTTACTAATTAACAGGCCAGGTACGATAGAATCCGATATAAAATATATGTTATTCAACTGGTCGGGTCTCTAACGGGTTAAGGTTGGATTCTACCCATTTCAAAACATATCCTTCATGATGAGTCGTATTTTTATTTTCGATAGTTAGCTTAAAAAGATCAATGATATAGTAGTGGATGAAGGACTCCGACACCACAACCAACGTTGTTTACAAGTAAGTTTGACTATCTTATTTTCTCGATTAATTTATTTTATCCTCCATTTTCTCTTTATTATTAAAAGTAAACTATACCGTAGCATCGCCACGGATTATTACTAGTAGTTATCTGAAGCACAAAAAAATGAACAAAAATATCAAATGCAACTTTATGTGAAAATAGTGGACAAATTAAAATATCCCAAATCCCTATTTACGCTGTGCCCTAATTTACAATTTCCAGCCATTTCGAAATCCAAATTGATTTATAGTATATGGTATCTCACTGACAATAACAAACAATTGATTTCATCACTGTATGAGATTTGATATAATTCAAACCTTTAAAAAGAGTCATATTATGCAAATACGAATCGTATATAAAAATTAGAACTCTTAATAAGAGACGCAAATTGTAAGGGGTCGCAAAAGTGGTGTGTCGTATTTTCAGTTGAAATACAAATTAAAAGTTGTAATCTTAAAAGAGGAAATTACATAAAGATGCCACTTTAGGTGGTGTAATAACATATAAGGTTAGCTTGAAAAAACTTTTACAAAAAAGTCCAATATATTTTTGGTGCCCTAAAATCTAATAAACTCTTACAAAAAAGTCCAATCTATTTTTTGTTCCCTAAAATCTAATAAACTCTTAAAAAAAATCCAATCTATTTTTTTGTACCCTAAATTCTAATCAAGTGGACTTCAAATTCTCGCAATATTGGATTTGATAACATAGTTGACGTCCATTAGTGTTAATTAATGAGGAAATTACATAAAGATGCCACTTTAGATGGTATACTAACATATAAAGCTAGCTTGATAAAACTCTTACAAAAAAAGTTCAATCTATTTTTGGTGCCCTAAAATCTAATAAACTCTTAAAAAAAGTCCAATTTATTTTTTAGTGCCCTAAATTCTAATCAAATGTACTTCAAATTCTAACATAGTTGACATCCATTAGTATTAATTAATTACTTACTACTTATATTTAACTTTTTTATATATACTCATCTAATTAAAGTGCTAATTATTTACTAACTAATTATATTTGAATAATATTGTGAACAATGAAACTAACTGAAACTAGCTGACGACTTAAAACCAATTAAACTAACATTCAATCGAATATTTATTGTTGAAACTTGAAACTAACACTCATGTCGATTATGACGTTTGTTTCAACTGAAACTAATGAAACCAACAATGTTCATGCTGAAACTAATGGTATTGCTGAAACTAACTGAAACCAATTAAACTAATATTGAAACCAATGAAATTAAGATTGTTGATGCTGAAACTAACTTTAAAACTAATATTAATGATGTTGAAAGTAATGTATATTGTTGACGGTGAAACTAGTGCTTCATTGCCCCCGACAACCGCTTAATTAGAGTTTAGGGTTTAGGACGGGTCCAGGCCCCCGGACGTGTCCTAAACCCTAATTAAGACCGTAGCTCCCGGAGGGTGTGTTGGTAAATTGGGTCAGTTTATACTCTAAGTATACGCAGCGGAATTTCAAAAATTTTATAGACGAACATGATAACATTAATTTAACGTGTTAACGCATAAATAAAACGGAGCTTACTCTGATAGCAACTCCGAGTCCTGATTGGCAGCTTGCAACTCAGCGTCAGCAAATTCTAACAACTCGTCAATCATTCGCCCATGTATGCAAGCCCTTCTTCGAGATCCTCTAGCTCCTCTCCAAGCAAATCCTAACTTCAGTAAATTCAAAGCCGTTGTCACCTCTAACCTTCGTATCACTGTGGTTTCTTCTACCAATAAGCATGCTAGAGATTCTCCTTTTACGGATGTAGAGAATATTGAGTAAAGTGTTTACAAGACAAAATATGATTTTGTCTTCTTCTGTTTTGTCTATGTTCTCTATATCTCAAAATGAATGTGATGTATCTAATACATATAAGACTAAACAATACATAAGAAGAGAACTGTCACGCCCCAAAACCAAAATGCTTTGGCGCGACCGGCCGTCTATCGTGAGATGGGCTCACGCCAAGACGAAGCCTAACATAAATCCTCAAAATACATAAATATCCGAGAGTGGTACAAACAGAGCATCTAAAATCCCATATACAATACAATAGAAATCTCAGAGTCGCAGCACCTCCTAAACAGCCTTCACATAACCGTCATCTGACTACCGTCTCAACTCTAAAGTATCTTCGTCCAATTACTTATTAAATATCTAAAAAAAAATGTGTAAGAGTGAGCTCCTGGCACTTTTACCCGGATCAAGTACATAAGAAAAGTTTACATACATATACATTCCATTTTTATATCAAACATAGTCGAAAATCATTTTGACACTACGGCCACACAAACCGTGGTGGCATGTGCTCATTACATAACATATCCCCTAACACAATAGGTCACACACATAACACCGAGTACTCCAAAGCACGCATAATCCCTCGAAGGGTCACACACTTCATAGGCATATCGATGAGCATAAACGCATACATAATCCATGCTTTATCAAATCACTTTCACAAAATCGCACACACAACAAAACATTTTATGGGATATACATGATCCTTTTTTTGAATAGATTATTATATCAAGTCCCATAACATGATATAATAACCATAACTTATTTGTCAATTGAAAACTATACATATAGATTTTATATACGGAAAATAGAAGCAAAAGTGTCAAGAATTCCCCTTACCTCAAGGACGATACGAATCCAAGTCAACTTAAATGATCCACAAAATCCTCCGATAGCTTAGCATCGAATCTCCAAAAGTCACCTTAACCAATAAATCATCCAAAGAACCAATCACAAACTCCGCCTCGCCTCTACTAAAGTTTTATAGGTCAAATTGAGGTAATATGGTAACAAGGGCAAAACGGTAATTTCTGGAGCTAGGAAAATAGGATAAAAATATACAAGGGCATAATTATGGTTCTATAACGTTCAGGGGTATCATGGTAATTTAAACGGGTCGAAAAATAGGCTGAATAAAAGATACAAAATCTGGCCTCCATTCAAGTTCGAACACCAGACCTCATACCTATCAGTACAAAGCTTCTGCCACTAGACCACAGCCTTCAATATTAGCAATCCTACTCAGTCAATTCAGTTAACCGGTTAGTGTGCTCTTTATAGGAATAAATTACAAACAGCCCCTACCCATACTCAAATTCTCCAAAGTCAGCACTTCAAGTTTCTGCAAATATTCACATAGGTCCTGCGAATTCAAAAACTTTCCAAACTCCATGAAATCGAACCAAACTCCTCCAAATCCAAGCAAGGGTTACGTAAATCGATTACCCATCATCTCCTCCATCTAAAACCATCAATAACAGTCCAAAACATCAATGAATCGGTCCAAATCAAATCGAATTCGCCCTCCATGTTTCTTGTTTCTGTTTCGCGAATCCTTAACCCCAATTTTCGTTCGATTTCAGTCCAATAACATGTACGAATGGTACGTAGTAACACAACCCTTGGGCAAGTCAAGATCGAAGGAAAAGAAGAGAACGGCTTAAGGAAAAGATGAAGAAAGAAGAAGAGAATGAAAGAAAGAACATGGGAAGGAACAAAATAAACAATAAATAAGCCCTACTGGGTATTCCAATAATTGAGCCTTTTACTCTCGTTCATCAACCGTAAATCCCCTGGAGCCCAATTAATTTCTCGTCTTCAAATTAAATTCAAATGGACGGCCCAAAAAATAATTATTATTTTTTTTTTTCGAAATTTTACAAGAACCATATGGAGAAAAGGAGAGGTGGGGACAGCACGTCCCCACCATTTTTTAAATGTTGTAGCGCCAAAGAATTATCTTTCATATGCTGCACGCTACCACAGGATCCTATTGGGCCAAAAGGCCCACCTTTCTACTTCTTCCTTTTATCACTTTGGCCCAATTTCTATATTGTTCTGGGCCAGATTTCGACTTAATTCAAAATTAGTCAAAATATAACACTTCATTTTAATTGTTCAAGTCCAATTTGAATCAATTAAAATCATTCTCATATTATTTACAATAAATAGGAATTATTTATTAACATCCTTGATTTAAGATAAGATTTCCATATAATCTATGCGCCTTATGACAAGACTAATCCAATTGCTCACTTAGAAACTCCTGCATAATTTACCTAACAATATTAATATATAAGACGCTTTGTGAGGATATACAAACCATTTGTAATGCAAGGCCTAATGATGGTAAGGCCCTTTCATTCACTAATACCAATAAGTCTGTAACTCGATATTACGTCTGCTCCAACAACTTATTCATTTCTTTCTCAATCTTGTCATTGATCCTCGATCATATTCAAACACCATTTTGAATATGTCGAATGCATTAGCCAACGACTAACGATCAACTTAACTATGAGATGTAAAGATTCTCTCCAATGTCTATCAGGAATAAATCATATATCGCTCAACTACTACTCCCATGTGCTTCATGACGCCTAACGACGCCGTATTCACCCCATTAGAGTGCAAGCATTGGTCATGGTCAAAGTACATTACTTCACACATGTAGTCAAGATAACCTCAAAAGCGACTACATCACCCTACACACCGATACCGACATAGACATATAAATAGAATTAACCAAATGGTTTCTGGGTCTACCAACACCCTCCAACGTGTCCATGATCCATCATGAATGACCAAGTCATTCAGAGTTGTGAGGGCTACTACATTCTCCAAGAATACGACGCAGATCACACGCCAATCTTTAACGCTGCCATCGATATCCCAAATCTCAACGACTCTTGATTGGGGCCATTTTAAGACTTACGCTTTGTCATCCAAGTTCTCACCACTGGTGATAACGCAAATTCATAGAACATCTTATCGAATTATTCAAACAACCAAATAATAAACTCAATAAATGCAATGCCCAAATAATAATAATAAACCGAATGCGATCAAAGACATATCATCCTCATAAATAGTTGTCTAGGACATACATACTTTCGTGGTGTACTTCAAATTCAATGATCGGGTTCACCATTTCCTCTAGGGTTTTAGAATTATGAGTTCATGAAACTAATACTATTTTGTTCAAACTATCATTGTCAATTTAAACTAACATTTTGTGTTCCTGAAACTAACTTTAATGAACCTGAAACTAATACTAATGAACCTGAAACTAACTTTCTGAATTCCTGAAACTAATACAAATGATGCTGAAACTAATATTATTTATTGTGAAACTAACATCATCACTCAAACTAACTTTAATGAACCGAACTAACATTTTGAGTCAAACTAACTTTAATGAATCAAGCTAACATTCTAAGTTCTCAAACTAATACTAATGAACCTAAAACTAACTTTCTCAATTTCTTAAACTAATACAAATGATGTCAAACTAATACTTTTTCGCTCAAACTAACATTGTCAGTTCTAAACTAACTTTAATGAACCTTAAACTAACATTCTGAGTTCCTGAAACTAACTTTAATGAACCTGAAACTAACTTTCAGAGTTCGTGAAACTAATACTAATGATGCTGAAACTAATACTATTTTGTTAAAAAACTAACATTGTTGGCCCTGGAACTTTAATGAACCCAAATTAATGCTTCTTGAAATTAATTAATTTTAATGAACCCAAACTAATACTAATGAACCTAAACTAACATTTATGAGTTTGAAATTAATACTAATGATGTTGAAACTAATACAAATTATGATGAAACTAATATTGTTGGCCATGAAACTAACTTTAATGAACCTGAAACTAACATTCTGAGTTTCTGAAACTAACTTTAATGAACCTGAAACTAATAGTAGTACTAATGAACCTGAAACTAACTTTTTAAGTTACCAAAATTAATACTAATGATACTGAAACTAATACAATTAATGATGAAACTAACGAAAGTAATATATTTTTTTTTATGTTGAAACTAATGGTAGAAGAAATTTAGAACCCAGATCAATTAGCAAAACGAGTAATAAGATACATACATACCAAAACATAGGAAACCAAATTCGTACACACCTTTCAATCCAAATTAATTTCAACAAATTCACAATGCTCATTAACAACAATCAACAAATTCAAAAAAAAAAAAAAAATAACAAATTCACAATGCTCATTAAAACAACAATATTTACCAACAATGAAAAGTCTCGATCAATTTCCAAATAGAGCCTCACTTCCAGCCATACAGAGAAACTGGTCCCTTTCGATCTAGCGATCCTGAGAGAAGCAGAGCCTTGATTCGGCCGAATACGTCTCCGATGTCGAAGAAGAAGCAATTGATCTGGTGGCAGAAGACGTCAGAAAGGTTGGACCATCCAATTTTGAGATGATGGGGATGATTGGTAAGGGGGCAGAGAGAGAAAGGTGAAAGATGGATTTCAAATGTTTATTATGTCACGCCCCAAAACCAAAATGCTTTGACGCGACCGGCGTCTATCGTGAGATGGGCTCACGCCAAGACGAAGCCTAACTTTAATCCTCAAAATAAATAAATATCTCAGAGTGGTACAACAGAGCATCTAAAATCCCAAATATAATAATATTACATGTCCTCAATACAAAACGACAATCTCAACAGTACTAATAATCCTATACAATACAAATCTCAAAGTCGCATCAGCTACTAAATGCCTTCATGACGATCACTATCTGACTACCGTCTCAACTCCAACGTATCTTCGTCCAATCACTTACTAAGTATCTAAAAAAAATGTGTAAGGGTGAGCTCCTGGCACTTTTACTCGGATCAAGTACATATGAAAAGTATACATGCCATTTTTATATCGAACATAGTCGAAATCGTTTTGCATGGAACACATGTCACTATACACAATCATACTTTTATAGCTCGAATCAAATATACACTACGGCCACTAGTATAAGTCCGGTGACACAGAGGTCGGCTTTCACATAACATAACCCCCAACACATGAGGTCCAAATACCCCTTAACACATAAGGGTCCAAACATATAACATAAGGGAGTACTCCAAAGCACGACAACCCCTTAACACATAAGGGTCCAAACATTTCATAGGCATATCGATGAGCATAAACGTATGTACACATAATCCATGCTTTATCAAATCACTTTCGCAAAATCGCATACACAAGGAAAACATTTATGGGATATACATACTTGATCCTATTTTGAAAAGACTATTATACCAAGTCCCATTACTTGATACAATAACCACAAGTTGTTTGTCAATCAAAAACAATACGTATATATTTTACAATATGAAAAATAGAAGCAAAAGTGACAAGAGTTCCCCTTACCTCAAGGTCGATACGAATCCAACTTAATAGCCAACCACAAAGCTCCAACTTGCAACTCAAATTCTCCAAAGTCACTTTAAACCATCATTCATCCAAAGCACCACTTGTAAACCCCGCTTAGTCTCTACTACGGTTTTATAGGTCGGGATTGGGGAAATAGGGTAACAAGGGCAAAACGATAATTTTCTGGAGCTAGGAAAAATAGGATAATGGGTAGAAGGGCATAATTGTGATTCTATAACGTTCAGGGGAAAAACGGTAATTTAAACGGGTCGAAAAATAGGCTGGAATAAAAAGATAGAAAATATGTCACCAACAAGGTTCTTAACACTTGACCTCCAACTTACAATTCAAAGTCCCTACCACTGCACCACACACTCTTCAGTTATTTGGTTTATCAGGAACGTTATTTAACCTCTAACACCTCTACTGAACAATTTAAATAACAATCTAACCCCTGTCAACTTCAAATTCTCAAAAGCAGGGGTTCATACTTTTCGAAAAACCTCAAAACAGTCCCTGTGAATCCAAAAACCTTCCAAACTTCCTAAAATCAAACCAAACTCCTCCAAATCCAAGCAAGGGCTACGGAAATCGTTTACCCATCATCTCCTCCATCGAAAACCATCAATAACAGTCCAAATCAATACGAATCAGTCCAAATCGAATTGTGGATTCGATCTCCATGTTTCCGGTCTAGTTTTGCAATTCAAACCCCAAGCTTCAATCGCTTCCTGTTCGATCAAGGTGCCGAGTACGGTGGGTGTGAGGCAGCTAGGTGATGATGGGAGAAGCAATATGGGTGGAGCTAGGTGGTGGATTCGAGGCTGCAAAAGAACCTAGATAGGAGGAAGAAGAGAACGAGAAGAAGAACAGAACGGCTAAAGGAAACTAATGAAGAATAAAGAAATAAAGGAACATAAATGAAACCCTAAGGGGCTTTCCAATAATTGAGCCTTTACTCTTGTTCAAAACTTGTAATTCCTCTCGAGCCCAAATTAATTTTTCATCTCCAATTTAAATTCAAATTGACGTTTCAAAATAAATTTCGGGATTTTACATATTAAATCTGATTGAGCGAGAGTTTTGAAGTCCACAATTAATTAGATTGGCATAGTTGTTCATATGTGACTTCTATAAGTAATTTACCCTAACTAAAATGACTTGAAATTACTGAAGATTTCAAGATGGAACAATTCCTTATATATAGAGATGAGTTGCAACAGCATACTCTGTAACAAACTAACAATGCTAACATGACAACTCCAAAACAGAAGGACTTAATCAGAGTGTACAATTACCAAGCAGATCACCTTAATCCAAAGCTAGACAGTTCAAAAACTCTTAAATTCACCAGCTAATACTAAAGTGCTGATGAAGAAAAGGCCTTTCGTTGTTAATCATCTTGTTTGCATTACACTTTCAAGTACCAGCTCGGATTCTCATCACTTGGTGATCATATATTACTTGTTGAAGCCCGGGAATACGTTTTTCCTAATCAAATAAACCTACCCTCCTTTTTCTCTTTTTTGTCAAAGCCATCTTCAACTCTTAAGCTCTAGAAAACGAACGTAGTTCCTCCTTTAATAAATCCTCCTCCTGCTTGTCATACGCAGAAACAATGAATTTCTCCAGCACTGCCACATGCTCGATAAAAAGCTGTGACAGATCATACCAAGCTTGTGTGGGGGCATAGTGATGAAACTTCACTACTTCAAGATGAGATAACGACGCATAATGGCACAGCTGGTTCAAAGACCCACTCATACTCCCAATCACCGTCCTGGTAAAAATAAAAAAGGTTCTCTCTTGAGTTCAAAATTAAAAATTTAAGTGTGAACCCAAGAGTAAGATACTGAGATAGTAAAACATGTTTTCCTCATGACTTACATCGCCATCCTCGTATAAGATGAGAAATTTCAGACATGGTGTCACAATAAGTAGATCACACAGCAAGTAACACATTCGTGAGCTTGAGTTTTCCAACATGTGATACATGGGAATAGGGAGTCCCATGTATGCAAATCCAACACCCTTCTTAATCAAAGTGACCCTCAACTTCATCCCTCATAATGAAAAAAGTACTGAATCTCTGGAGGGGCAGGTCTGATACCATAAGGTCATCTGTTATCTGAAACAATTCAATATAGTTGTTGCATTAGTCTAATTATGATCCTCAGCTAAATAGTCATCCTTTTTTTTTCATTTTGTAATGCTCCGTCTCGCCGAATACTTACTTAAAAACATAAACTAATTTCATCAATTAAAATCCAGCAAAATTACTGACCTCAATCAGAAGAGTGTTGAATCTGAATTTGCTCTAGCAGGCCCTATAATTCGTTGGTATATCATCTTGTTTGCATTGTTCCTCCATCCAACAATATACCCGCTAGGATGATCATCTCGGTGGTCATGTGTTTCACACAGTTGTGGATTAAATAGGACAGCTTGACTGCCTGATAAATGAATCATGAACTCCATCTCACTGCATGATCATTAAAGGGGACCAATTAATTACTGTATAAAATTAGATCGAAATGTACATGACTACTAGTAGCAAAAATCTGTTAACAAAACTAAACACAAGTACGGAAAATTCAGAAGTAAAGCATAGAATTGGAAAATAATCTTGGGAATATAGAACATTAGTTGAGAAAATCATAAACATGCTAACTTGAGATTATATCTCATACATTCATAACTAAATACATATTATGCTGAAATTGGCGAGGACATGATAAATTTAAAATTATAAAGGTAGATGTAGAACTATCTAATCGGAGAGCAAATGCTCCTACTGTCCTACACCTTTACCAATCAGATCTGCAGCACGAATTAAATCTGAATTCCAGATGTTGATGAAGCAAATCAAATGAATACAATCTTGAAATTTTATATCGATATATTAAATCAAGAAAAAAAATCAGAGAACAGAAAATCATCATGTCACATCTGCTATTGTTAGATCTATCTTTGTAAACCTGGATTACGATCAGGCAAAACAAAATTAGGAAAGCAGCAAATCAATTTGAACATCTATGTTATGTAAACATGAAAATGAAAGATTAAGAAAACCTAAACAGGTATGTTATGTAAGAGCAAGATCCGCGAATTAGTGATATTCCACAACAACATTTCAGAATTCTTAATGTTCATCAAGCAAAACAGATCAGAAATAACCAAACCATAAAAAGAAAAGGAACTTCTGAGAGTATGAATGGTTGAGAAGGACTACTTACAATGTCTGCAAACTCAGTCAGAGCCGCCTTTCTCTATCTCCAGACTGACAGGAATATAGGCTGTTGTACTCGTATATATAGGCAGCGTGTGCTAGGTTAAAGGGGAAAAAGGAAAGGATAAATTGACATTTCGACTGCAAATCTACTCGAGTCGAGTTGTGGAGTTGATGAATATTAACTAAATTGAAGTTGATTTTTTAAGTTTGTGTTTGGTATTAAATTATGATGTTTTGTAGGGTTTTAATTGTATATTTGAGTTTGGAATTGATAAATAGTCAACCAAAAAATAAATAAATAAACCGCTAACTCACCAAAGAATATAGTAACGCTTTTTCTTTTTCTACCTACGTCGCTTTATTCCTAATCATAGAACATGCAATATTTTAACTTTTAATTCTGAATTGATCTCTCTGTTCAATCACTTCAATTTATGTTTAGGTGGTCGTCCATATGAATTTGTGGTTCAAAGTAGTCGTCTGGCACCTTTGCCTCATTGGCCATTTAACTCAAGTCGAAATCTAACTACTTTTTTTTAAGGATCAAAATCAGACGTAAAGACTGATGGCATACACCGCGTCCATCATGAGAGAGAGAGAGAGAGAGAGAGAGAGAGAGAGAGAGAGAGAGAGAGAGAGAGAGAGAGAGAGAGAGGGGGGAACAACTGTTTACAAGAAACTGATCGAGTACAAAGGCACGTGGTTGAAAAACTGCAAATAATACTGCATGCTCACAATCCATTTGTACAATGGTTATGATATATATGTCAACGTTCTGGACTTATTTATTGCAAGCTTCTTATTAAAGGGAGATCAGTTGAAGATCGACAAAATATTGTCCCGCTAGCATTTATAACAAGTTGCAGTTGTTGTACCAACAAATGAGGATCTACCATATGGAACGGACATAAACATAATTAATAGTGTACAAACAAGCGGAGGTCGATTATGCCCAGGTTGTTCCAACAACCACTGGTTCCATTTTACAAAGTATGGGGATACGAAATCAAAACCAGATCCTCTCACCGTTTCAAATGGAGATGAGAGATAAACTTTAGGAAATCAAATCAATCTTGGAAGGGTGCCTCTAGTCGTCCTCTTTCATTGTGTTTATTTACAATATATTTAGAAACGTCTCAAAATTCATACAATTAGGGTGGATGATGTCTTTTTTTAAAAACCCGTACTAACTTTAATTTATAGAGATCTTGATTTATAATAAGCATAAAGTATCTAGTATATATTCAAAAGTTACTCCAAACACCGGGAACACTTGTATATGGTAATAATTAATGTGTTTTATTGCATTTTATTACAAAGATAGACCATGCTAAATATTAAAAAGTTGAATATAATACATATAAACAAGATTGCGACCCCCCAACAACCTAGCCGACAAGGGCTATAGGCATAGCTTTGCCCCTCTAAGGGGTATTTCAAGAAATCACTTGTAAGAATGTTCCAAAAAAAAAGATATACCCAAAGAAATTTCACGCAGGATCAAAACCCGAGATATACCAGATTTCCAAGCATCATTGGAACAGGTCGACTAAATATATTATTCGAAACATCCAGATAAAGGAGCTTTGTGGCATTGCATATGGAAGAGGATATTGGTCCACTCAACTGATTGTCAAACAGGAAAAGATATTGGAGATTTGGAAGCTTGGTTCCCAGATCCGGTGGAAGATTACCGATAAGGTAATTATTTCTTGTATCTAAAGCTACAAACGATGTGATATTGAAGACCCCATACGGAATTTCACCAGAGATACTGTTATTTGCAACAGAAAATTTCTGCAAGTTCAACAGCCTGTTGAATTCATTTGGTATCTCTCCCTGCAAGAACAGACCTTTAAGGTTTGTAGCATTAGATAGAGACATCGGGAGTGTTCCAGTTATCTGGTTACTGTTTAGATATAAGACCTCTAACATCAGAAAGTTACCAAATGAAGTTGGAATTCTACCCACCAGATAATTTGCATTCATCCTGAGATCTGAGAGTTTCGTTAGCTTCCCGAGATTGATCGGAATGACACAATCCAACCCATTCTCCTGCAGAAACATGACCTGTAACATTGAAAAGATACCAAAAGAAGATGGGATGTTGCCAACCAGATTTTTTATAGAGAATACAATATGGTGGGAATTGGTTGTTTATTACTTTGTGGGTATATATACCCCATTATATAGATAGTACACATCTACATATATGGAAATATATAATTGCAATCTTTACATGTTAACTATCCCATGATTTAAACTAGGGAAACTTCTACACACTTATCATCCTTAATATTATTACCATTGATCATCAGATCTAAGAGTCTGGTTAGCTTCCCGAGCTCTAATGGAATGAATGAATTGCCAAAATAGCCTTCTTCCAAAAAAATCTATTTCAAACTAGACTTCTACAAAATTTATTTTTCTTTATAGCCTTCTTTGCCACATTAGATGCCATGTAGATAATAGAATGTCACAAAAGCCAACTTAAAATGTCACAAAATCATTTAACATAATATATTAAAGAAAAAAAAGCTTTCATCAGTTTAAATATTATCATCTAGTCTTCAAAATATTTAAACTATTTAATTAATTATTAATCTTACAATATTAAGACAAAAATGTAGTCTTTAATAATTGTTTTAAATCCTACTGATAAAGAACCATCCGTATTAATCGACTTAAGGCTTCAAGGCAAACAATAAATATAAATTATATAGGGTTAGATGCAAATAACCCAGATATTATCAAAAAAAATTTAAAAAAAAACAATTAAAAGATAGATCCCGCATGAAGTTCTCTCACCTTAGTTCATTCACTTGTTACTAATGATGTTAGGTTTTTCATTAAACTGTGTATTTTATGTGACATATATACCGTTAAACTAAAAAAAGTTAGAAGAACAAATATTAGTTTATCAGATATATATAAGTGGACAACTATTGAAGCCAGAATTGAGTACTTCATTTAAGTTAAATTGAACCGATTTGTAATATACATTTAAATTAGACTTTAATTACAAAAAACAATATATTTTATTCATTCTAATTATAAGTCCTAATGCAACTCTAACAAAATCAATTCATCGTGGAAAAAAACTCAATTTGTCTTCTCCAATTAAATTCCAAGCTATAAATCAAGCCCAACAGAATTAGTTCATAATCTTATTCTTGAAAGTGCAATTTATATTGCACTTGTTTTGTTAATTCGGCCTTTCTTCGCTTATTAACCGCTCGACAATTGTAGTTGTTTTTCTATGGATATTTTGTAGGAAATAACAAGTTGGGCTACAACATAAGTTAATGGATCAAGATTGGTAGCTTGGGCCTCAAGGAAGAAACCCAACGCAATCTGGAAGAGCTGATATTGTATAAGGAAAGAATTGGTGAAGGCATGGACACTTGGAGAGAAAGAAAGAAATAAAGATCTTGAGATATCCAAATAAGGAAGATTTCCTTCTGGAAGAAAACGTAAAGAAGGAATAGGATCAGTGTTCTTCTTATGTCAAGCAAATCAAAGGAAGATAAATCAGAATCCAAATGAATACAATCTTGAAATTTTATTTCGATGTTAAATCAAGAAAATAAATCGAGAATGTAAAATCATCATGTCGATCCGCTATTGTTAGATCTATCTTTGTAAACCGGATTATGATCGTAAAACAAAATTAGGAAAGCAAAGAATTGAAGAAACGGATTTGAACATCTAGTCAAGTTAATATGTCAAATTGAATTTCGTAATCAAATCAAAGAATAAGAAAAACCTAAATGTATGTTATGTGAGAGCAAGATCCATGAAGTTAGCTCGTTTTTCAATCAAAACTCATTCGCCTTCCTGCTTAGTTATATTTTATAATACAATTCATTCGGCCTACCGCTAGTTATATTTTATAATACAATTCAGCCCTACCAAGAATTTCAGTTGAAAAGAACAGAGCATTAGTGTTATTCTACAACAACATTTCGGAATTCTTAATGGTCATCAAGCAAAACAGATCAGAAATCACCGAACCGTAAAAAAAGAGAAAACAGATTGAATGGTTGAGAGGACTACTTACAATGCTGCAAACTCACATTACCGCCTTTCCCTATCTCGCATCGAAAGAATATAAAGCCGTTGTACTCAGATATATAGCCGCAAAGTGCTAGGTTAAGGGAAAAAAGGAAATAGTAAAAACACTTTGTTTGTGATTGTTATTTCAACTTTAAATTCTACTTGAGTCGACTTGTATGGTTGACAAATACTTATTAATTTAATTAAAGTTGATTTTTGAAGTTTATGTGCGGTATTAAATTGTGATAGTTTTTAGGGTTTTTATAGTATGTTTGAGTTTACAGTTGATGAATAGTCACTCAACTCGAGTAACATTGGGAAACGAACAAAAAATACTAGCAAGACTCAACTCGATCTGAAAAAATCAATTCGAATTGAGAGCAAAACACGATGCTTGTTTTATCACTTTTATGGTAGAATGGGAAAGAATAGGTTAGTTCGAGTATACCTTCTACATCTCTTCAGTTGAACTTCACGTGATTCGCTTAACTATTTTTTTTCATCTTTACCCACGCCATTCATTCCTAATCATAAAACATGCAATGTTTTAACTTTTAACTGTGAAATGATCTCTCTATACAATCACTTCAATTTATGTTTAGGTGGTCGTCAATTGGTTAAGGGTCAACATGAAATAAACAAATCCCAACCTTTGAAAGTATCTCCTAGCTCTTAAGCTTATGGAGTTGGCCTCACTTTGCTTCAGGCAAATAAAGGTGTAAGATGCTTGTCCTAGCCACTCTGGTGGTAGGAGACTTGCCCTGGCTACTTTGGCGTTGGAGACGGTCCTAGCCACTTTGGCGGTAGGAGGCTATCCTAGCCAAATTGGTAGCAAGTGTCGGATGTTTGTAGGACAATGAGTGTCTTACTTAGTTGGTCCGGAGGATGTAGTCTGACCTTAGGACACGATCTCTAAGACATGATCAAGGACCCGCTCCGAGGATATGGTGAGAACCTGGTCCGAGGAGATGGTAAGAACCGGGTCCAAGGACATGGTAAGAACATGGTTCGAGGCCACGGTGAGAACTGGCTCCGAGGAGATGGTAAGAACTTGGACCGAGGACTTGGTAAGAGCCTGCTCCGAGGAGATGGTAAGAACCGAGTCCGAGGTGACGGTGAGGACCGGCTCCGAGGAGATGGTGAGGACCTGCTCCGAGGAGATGGTAAGAACCTGGTCCAAGGAGATGGTAAGAACGTGCTCCGAGGCGACGGTGAGAACCGGCTCCGTGGAGAGGGTGAGCATCGGGTCCGAGGCGACGGTGAGCACCGGGTCCGAGGCGACGGTGAGGACCGACTCCAAGGAGATGGTGAGGACCTGCTCCGAGGAGATGGTAAGAACCGGGTCCGAGGGGACGGTGAGGACCGACTCCGAGGAGATGGTGAGGACCGACACCGAGGAGATGGTGAGGACCTGCTCCGAGGAGACGATGAGGACCGACTCCGAGGAGATGGTGAGGACCTGCTCCGAGGAGATTGTAAGAACCGGGTCCGAGGCGACGGTGAGGACCGGCCTCGAGGAGATGGTGAGGACCTGCTCCAAGGAGATGGTAAGAACCGGGTCCGAGGCGACGGTGAGGACCTGCTCCGAAGAGATGGTAAGAACCGGGTCTGAGGCGACGGTGAGGACCGGCTCCGAGGAGATGGTGAGGACCTGCTCCGAGGAGATGGTGAGAACCTGCTTCGAGGAGATGGTAAGAACCGGGTCCAGGCGACGGTGAGGACCGACTCCATGGAGATGGTGAGGACCTGCTCCGAGGAGATGGTGAGAACCTGCTCCGAGGAGATGGTAAGAATCGGGTCCAGGCGACGGTGAGGATCGACTCCGAGGAGATGGTGAGGACCTGCTCCGAGGAGATGGTGAGAACCTGCTCTGAGGAGATGGTAAGAACCGGGTCCAGGCGACGGTGAGGACCGACTCCGAGGAGATGGTGAGAACCTGCTCCGAGGAGATGGTGAGAACCTGCTCCGAGGAGATGGTAAGCACCGGGTCCAGGCGACGGTGAGGACCGGCTCCGAGGAGATGGTGAGAACCTGCTCCGAGGAGGTGGTAAGGACCTGGTCGGAGGCCATGGTAAGAACCTGGACCGAGAACTTGGAAAGAGCCTGGTCCGAGGACTTGGTGAGAGCCTGGTCCGAGGAGACGGTAAGAACCTGCTCAGAGGACTTGGTAAGAGCCAGCTCCGAGGAGATGGTCCGACCTTATCCGGCCTTAGGGAGCCTAGGATATGGTGCCTAGGACGTGGTCCGAGGATTGTCCCTAGGGCGTGGTCCTATCCTGCCTTCCTTGGATGATTTTTGCTAAGTGCTCCACTGACCTCATCTTCTTTTCCCTTCTCAAACCTTTTTAGGAAGAGCGTGATGATGTCCATCTAAGACTTGATGGAGTCATCGGGTAAGGGTGGTTGCGAAGGTAAGAGCCTTCATGTTATCATTCGCACTATCGACTCAAATTGCCTCATACTTAGTCGATGACCCTGGACAAGTATCACCGTAGTATTTCTCACGAGCCTTTACCATTTTTTCCAGAGTAGCGCTGAGCTTCTAAGGCCTTCATTGAGGTAGATTCTTCAAGGGCAGCCTCGCCAGCCCTCGATTGATTGCTACATCCGAGGAAGATCCTCAATTTGAACCACCGATACTTTTGGCCATGTGATCCTTTACTCTATGCAAAGGAGCTGTAGCGTTTACTAGGACCTACTTCATCGGCCCCAGTCTGACCGGACTTCTTTCAGGTCGGTCAGATGTCAGCCGTTTCCTATTAAGAAGGTTGCGATGATCTTCCGTTGAACTTGTTCTCCTAATCTTCCGAAATGGAGCGTGTTCATTTCTAGATTGATCCGGCTTAGCTTGCCTAGGAACCGCCAAGGGTGGAGTAGCTTGCGGAGCCTAAACATTGTTAGAACCAAAGCATCCTTGAATAGTAAGAGGCCAAACTGGTTCTCGCTCATCCCAAACTCACTTGGGCGAATGACATGCCTGTTTGGAAGAGTGAAGTTTCTTTCGGGAGGAGGACCATGTGTTCCTGACAGAGGAACTTATCCTTCAACTCCGAATGCTTGAGTTCTTATTGAAGGATCAGCGGCTATTTCCTCTTCTGAAGAAAGACTAGCAGTGTGACCATCACTTGGATAGTCCATCGTTTCTGAAGTGGCTCTTGCCACTCTTCCCCTCCGAGTGGGAGGTCTGCCTCTTTGCCTTGGGGAGGGCGTCCAAGCCGCAGTAGTGTTGGTTCTCACTGACCTTCTTGTTCTTGCCATTACGGAAGAGAACGGAACTTTTTGTAAAGTTTCCCACAGACGGCGCCAAAATGTTGAGGGTAAGATCCCCCAACTACTTAGAGATTATTCGACCTCACGGATAATGGCCAAGGTAAGAAGTCTGCATCGTAAGAACCAGCAGGTTGAGCTCAGAAGAACCGCACAAGTGACTTGAGTGGGGGTTAGACCCGTTTGCTAAGTGTCAAACCTATGGAGATTTTACTCAAGAGAGATCAAGATCGCTCAGATAATAGTTGAGAAGGTAAGAGTCTAGGAAGAAGGCTTGACTTACTTTGCATTATGAGGATATGTGCATATTTATAGGTTTCCCTTGAGAAAGGAGGACTCACAAGATCGCGCCAAGTGTACGTCCCAGATTGCGCCAACAATGCTCTATTAGGCCCATGGCCCAATGTCTTGATAGGCCTATGGCCCAATAGGTTGGTTTGGTTAGGACGTCCCATCTGGTGATCAGAACCGATAGAGCTAGCAGACGTCCGCTGGGACAAGAGTCGATAGAAGCTAGGACATCCCGCCAGGACCAGAAGTCCGACAGGACGTTAGGACCATGGACATATTTCTGTATCAACACTATGTTTAACGGCCATGAGATTATTTTCCCTTTGCCAGATTTTATACCTTGAGATTTAGAATCTTTAAGGGCCTTATTAATGGTGTATACAGCTGATGTTTCGTTGTTCGCTTGCGGTTGCATAATGTTGCAGAGGATTTTGTAATCCTTGCGTCCATCAGTAAATACACCAGCAAATTTGGTAATAGTTATAAACAGGCATGAGAAAAAAATTTATTCCGATTTTAATAGCTAGAGAAAGCACATGGAACAAGTAACACTTCCATATATATAGAGATGAGTTGCAACACCATACAATGTAACAATGCTAACATGACAAACTCCAAACCAAAATGACTTGATCACAGTGTACAAACCAAGCAGATCTCCATGCACCTTATTCCGAAGCTAGACAGTTCAAAAAACTCTTAAATTCACCAGCTAATACTAAAGTGCTGATGAGGAAATGGCCTTTCGTTGTTAATAATCTTGTTTGCACTTTCAAGTTCCAGCTCGGATGCTCATCACTTGGTGATCATATATTACCTGTTGAAGCCCGGGAATACGTTTTTCTTAATCAATTAAATCTACTCTCCTTTTTCTCTTTTTTGTCAAAGCCAACTTCAACTCTTAAGCTCTAGAAAACGGACGTAGTTCCTCCTTTAATAAATCCTCGTCCTGCTTGTCATACGCAGAAACGATGAATTTCTCCAGCACCGTCCCATGTTCGATAAAAAGCTGTGACAGATCATACCTAGCTTGTGTGGGGGCATAGTGATGAAACTTCACTATTTCAAGATGAGATACGACACATAATGGCACAGCCTGTTCAGAGACCCACTCATACTCCCAATCACCGTCCTGGTAAAAATCAAAAAGGTTCTCTTTTGAGTTCAAAATTTAAAATTTAAGTGCGAACCCAAGAGTAAGATACTGAGATAGTAAAACATGTTTGCCTCGTGACTTACATCGCCATCCTCGCATAAGATGAGAAATTTCAGACATGGTGTCACAGCAAGTAGATCATGCAGTCCTACGTCATGTAAGACATTCGTGAGCTCGAGCTTTTCCAACATGTGATACTTGGGAATAGGGAGTCCCATGTATGCAAATCCAACACCCTTCTTAATCCTCATCTTCATCCCTCATAATGAAAAAAGTAATGAATATCTGGAGGGGCAGGTCTGATACCATGAGATCATCAGGGTTATCTGAAACAATTCAATATACTGTTGCATTAGGCTAATTTTGATCCTCAACTAAAGAGTCATCCTTTTTTTTTTTTGTAATGCTCCGTCTCACCGAATACTTACTTAAAAACAAAAACTAATTTCATCAATTAAAATTCAGCAAAATTACGGACCTCAAGCAGAAGAGTGATGAATGCTGAATTGCTCTAGCAGGCCCTATAATTCGTTGGTATATCATCTTGTTCGCATTGTTCCTCCGTTCAATATACCTGCTCGGATGATCATCTCGTGGTCGTGTGTTTCCTTACACTGTTGTGGATTAAATAGGACAGCTTGACTAGCTGATAGATGAATCATGAACTCCATCTCACTGTCTGATCATTAAAAGGGGACCAATTAATTACTGTACACAATTAGATCAAAATGTACATGACTAGTACCAGAAATCAGTTAACAAAACTAAGCACATGAAAAATTCAGAAGTAAAGCATAGAATTGGAAAGAAAATAATCTTGGGAATATAGAACATTAGTTGAGACAATCCTAAACATGCTAACTTGAGATTATATCTCATACATTCATAACCAAATAAAGAATGCGCGGGAAATTGGCACGGACATGATAAATTTAAAAGTATATAGGTAGTTGTAGAAACATCTAATCAGAGAGCAGGAAGAAAAATCTTATCAAATGCTTCTACTGTCCTACACCTTTACCAATCAGATCTGCAGCACGAATTTAATTATTTAATCTGAATTCGATATGTTGATGAAGCAAATCAAATGAAGATAAATCAGAATCCAAATGAATACAATCTTGAAATTTTATTTCGATGTTAAATCAAGAAAATAAATCAGAGAACAGAAAATCATCATGTCAGATCTGCTATTGTTAGATCTATCTTTGTAAACCTGGATTATGATCAGGTAAAACAAAATTAGGAAAGCAGCAATTGAAGAAACGTGATTTGAATATCTAGCTAGCTAATATGTCAAATTGAATTTCAGAATCGAAATCAAAGAATAAGAAAAACCTAAACAGGTATGTTATGTAAGAGCAAGATCCGCGAGTTAGTGTTATTCTACAACAACATTTCGGAATTCTTAATGGTCATCAAGCAAAACAGATCAGAAATCACCGAACCGTAAAAAAAGAGAAAACAGATTGAATGGTTGAGAGGACTACTTACAATGCTGCAAACTCTGTCACAGCCGCCTTTCCCTATCTCAGACTGACAGCAATATAGGCTGTTGTACTGTATATAGCCAGCGTGTGCTAGGTTAAGGGAAAAAAAGGAAATAGTAATAAAAACACTTTGTTTGATCATATTTCAACTTTAAATTCTACGAAATGACTTGTATTACCGACAAATACTTATTAATTTAATTAAAGTTGATTTTGAAGTTTATGTGCAGATTAAATTGTGATAGTTTTAGGGTTTTTATAAGATGCTTGAGCCATAATACTTAATACCACCAACTCGAAAGAATATCAAACGAACAAAAATACTAGCAAGACTCAACTCGATCCAAAAATCAATTCGAATTGAGAGCAAAACACGATGCTTGTTTTATCACTTTTATGGTAGAATGTGTAAAATAGGGAAAGAATAGGTTAGTTCGAGTATGCCTTCTCCATCTCTTGAGTTAAACTTCACGTGTGATTCGTTTAACTGTTTTTTTCATCTTTTACCTACGTCGCTTCATTACTAATCATAAAACATGCAATGTTTTAACTTTTAACTCTGAAATGATCTCTCTATACAATCACTTCAATTTATGTTTAGGTGGTCGTCATTTGGTTAAGGGTCAACATGAATTTGTTGTTCAAAGTACTCGTCTCGCACCTTTGCCTCACTGGCCATTTAGCTCAAGCCGAAATTCAACTACTTCTTTTTAAGGATCAAAATCAGACATAAAGACTGATGGCATACACAGTATCCAGCATGAAAGAGCATGAGACGAACAACTGTTTACATCAAATGATCAAGTATAGAGACACGTGGTTGAAAAAAATGCAAATATGCTCAAAATCCATTTGTACAACGGTTACGATATCTATGTAAACATTTTGATTATATTTATTGCAAGATTCTTATTAAAGAGAGGTAGTTGAAGATCGGTAAAATGTCACCCCCTAGCATTTATAACAAGTTGTAGTTGTTGTACCAACAAACGAAGATCTACCATATGGAAAGGGCATAAGTAAATGTCCACCTGATTTTTTCAGTCACTTTATACGGTAACTGAATTACGTATACACCCCTTGCATGATGACGAAATTACAGATAAACCCACACCAAATTACTTTATAACATATGAACTCCCTACCGTTACAAAAATGTAACGGTTGTTAGTTGGTCTAAGTCAATGACTTTTTTTGTTAATGATGTCATAAAAAAAATTTATGACGTCATAATCAGACTTGTTCTTCCAAAAGTACCTCGAGTGTTTAAAAGTAAAGTTCTATAAGGGGTTTGAAAGTAATGTTTTTGAATATGAACAAAAACTGAAAATGAAATGAATATGTTGGTTGTTTCTTATTATTTTAGCATAAACCTGAAAAGTTTAAACAATATTTATATTTTATATGATAGTTCATACAACAAAGCCAAATTGATGTATTTTTATTCCATAGAGTATAAAGTGTACCTGAGAGGGGGTATATAAGGCTCTGTTCTTCGTCTCAATCGAATCAATTGTAGATGCTCCTCCGTCCGTGAATCGACCTTATTCCTTTTATGATATCCCACGAATCTAGTCCAGTTACAAAAATAGCAAAAAAGTACAACTAACTCCCACTAACTCAACTATCTCTCTTACTTTTTCCATTCTTTATCATAGTATATCTTACTTTTATACTTTCTCCATTATTTATCATTTCTCGCCCCAACAACAAACAATAAACAATTGACTTTCTTAAAAACAGTGCCGAAAATAAATGTGCCCATATTCACGGGACGGAGGGAGTAAAAAATAACCAAGGTAATCGAATCAATGAATCTGAACTAAAATTAATGAGTTTTCAGATGAAGAGAACAAAGCCTAAATAATAAAATAAAACTATTTAGACAATAGTTATATGAACTTCATATAAGAAGGTCAAATTGTGCATTTTAAGATCCATAAAGTATCAAGTGTAGTTTACACTCGCATGATGTATAAATAATAAAAATATTTAGATAATAGTTATGTGGAAATTCATTAAGCATGCCAAATTGGTGCATAACTACTATCTAAATATGGTCCACTTAGGCTCTGTTCTTTTCAACTGAAATTTACTGAACTGAACTCAACTCAACTCAACTGAATTGTAGTATAAAATATAACTAAGCAAAATAGAACTGAACTGAACTGAATGGAACGGAACTGAACTGAATGAGTTTTCAGTTGAAGAGAACAGAGCCTTAATGAACCAACCAACTGAAAATGCACAAATTTGGACTTCTTTATGAACTACTCCCTCTGTCCTAGAATAAATGTCACATTTTAACTTTTTACTGTTAACATTGTTTCAACTTTAACTCCAATTTAACTTTAAACAGTTAATGTAAAGTTTCATTATATAATATTAGAACGTAAGAACACGCTACGCATGTTAATGTGGCATATAGTTACAGTTATAGAAGACGTATACAAAGACAAGTAATATTGTTGTTTATGATAATTAATGGATTTCTTTTTTTCAAGTTGAATTTGAGTTGATCTGTTTTAATTTAATTGGAGAAGGTGGAGTACAAAGATTGGTTATCGCTGTTTTTTAATGATGAATTAATTTTGTTTGGTAGAATTAAGGTTTAAAATTTAATTGTAGAATATACATATTGGTTTTTTTTATGATGAATTAATTTTGTTGGAATTGTTAAATTAAGTACTCAATTGCACAACTCCAATAAATGTCCACTTATATATATACTGTAATAATTGTCCACTTAATGTTAAATTAAGATTTATAAGTGTACCAAACGTTATAATATATATATTTTAATATTCCCAAATCTAATCTAATCCCAGAACAATGCAGATGATATCCTAATTGTATTAACCTTGAGTGCTAGGTTACGACTAATTACAAAATAGAACTTTCCTTAATTCTTTAGGGTTATCACATTGCTAATCGCAATTACTTTCCTAATTTAAGTAATTAACAAATATTAATTCCTTATCGCATACATAGTAGCGACTAGCATCGGTCGATGAGAGTGTTAACTCAACAATGATATTGATCATTGAACAACCTAGATTAAATATGGAAATCTTAACGGTGATGATCAAATCCAAGATATGGAAAGCTGGAGAATTTGTTAAGCATCTAGCTAATTCAGTTTCCTAATTCTAGAAGGAGTTCTAGTTAGTTTCCTTATACAAGAGTGTTACCTAAATTAGTTTTCTTGTGCTAGAAGATTAGTAATTAGTTTTCTTGTTCTAGTAGAATTTGGTAGTCGAAGTTCTCTATATATAGTCAAGGGGCTTGTTTGTTACATAGATCGATCGTATCAGAATATCAACAATAGAAGATTGATAGAAAGTTAGGATCATACTGAGAATAGCATATTAGGTTGGTATTATCTTTATGTGGGATTATTATTGTCACGCCGTGGTTGAAACCTAAGTATCAATAAAGGTTGTCGTTGATCTCCGGACGAGGCATTGCCAACCACGCTAAATCTTGTCTCCGGCTTCGATTTGGTACATTGTTTGTTCGATTATTGTTTATCATTCATTGTCAGATATTCCTCATTGTTTGAACTTAACAATCGCGCCTGTGGGAAGAGAAAGAGGAAGAAAGTATCAGATCAATGACGCTACAAGGTTTGAGATCTAGAAACATATCAAAGGTGTATGGAAGAAACTAGAGACAATTTGCAAGGTGAAAAGCTTAGATCCATGTTCTATGGTGGATTCAAACTCAATTGAAGAAGAGAAGACCGCGGAAGTCGAAGGAGTTCTCTTGCGCTTGGGATCCAATAGGAGTTGATTTGGTCGAAAGGGTGCAAGAATCGCACAAAATGTACTCAAGAATTAGTCCGTAATCGCGAAGGGACGCAGGGCGCAGTGCAACACGCCCGAGAGGTCGGGAAGAGTGAGATTCACGCGCCAGAGTTCGAGAGTGCGAAGCATCCGGCTCCAATTCACGCGTGGTTCGCCTGGGATTCCTAAGACGATTTCCTGTGTGATAGTGTTTGTACCGTTGGTATGGTGTCCGCAGAGCGCGTAAGACATCCGAAGTGAAAGAACATCTTCGAAGAGGAAGATGGAGCTATCGAGGTTCGCTGATATGGCTATGTTAACTTCAGACTCATCGTGATGACAGAGCAATGGAGGGGCTCAACTTCACTCCTCTCAATGGTAAACCAATTCGATAATTTATTCCAATCGACCCAAGTTCACGCAAGAGTGCTATCGCAATATCTACATTAAGAATTTGGACAAAGAAATTGACCACGTAGCTCTACATGACACATTTTCTTCCTTTGGGAATATCCTTTCATGCAAAGTAGTAATCGATGCTTCGGTTTCTCATCGATATGGCTTCGCTCAATATCAACTTGAAGAATCACAGAAAAGCAATTGAGAAGCTCAACGACATGCTATTGAATGGAAAACAGTCTATGTCGACCTTTCCTCCGCAAGCAAGATAAGCTAATGTCAGGGGAAAAGACAAAATTTACCAACGTCTTTGTGAAGAATTTTTCTGAATCAACAACTGATGATGATCTTAGGAAAGCATTTGGTGAATATGGGTCAATAACTAGTGTTGTGGTCATGAGAAACGAGGATGGATCATCAAAATGTTTTGGGTTTGTCAACTTTGATAATGCCAATGATGTTGCTAGAGCCGTTGAATCTCTTAATGGCCTAAAAATTAATAACGAGGAATGGTATGTTGCCAGGGCCCACAAGAAATCTCAGAGGGAGGCACTGTCGAAGAATAAATTTCATCCGAGCCAAAAAGTTGATGATCTTTATGTGAAAAATCTTGATGAAACTGTTGATAATGACAAGCTCAAGGAGATGTTCCCTCCATTTGGTTCAATCACATCCTGCAAGGTGATGATGGACCCAAACGGAATTAGTAGGGGTTATGGGTTTGTTTCTTTCTCGTCACCTGAAGATGCTACCAGAGCTCTTGCTGAACTGAATGGCAAAATATTATTCAACAAACCTCTTCATGTTGCTCTTGCTTAGAGGAAGGAAGATAGAGGGGCAACGTTGCAGGATCAATTCGCACAACCTAGGCCAGTTGCAATGATGCCTAGTGTTGCTCCTCGCATGCCAATGTACAACCTTGGTGCTTCTCCAGTATTTTATGCACCACCTCTACCTCCAATGATCACTAACCAACCTGGATTTGGGTACCTGCAGCAGCAACATGTTCACGGCATGAGGCCTCCTGCTAATCGCCTGACAAATATATTTATGCCAATGATTCCACAAGGTCCACTTCCTCGTGGAAGGCGTGCCAATTCTATTCCAGCCCAACATGGTCCACAACCAGTCCCTTTTATGCAACCTCGGATGATGCCGAGGGTACCTGGCATGCCTAATGCTTCCCTGCAGGGTGTGCCTGGTGGCATGCTTTCTGTCCCTTATGAAATGGGAGAAGTACAGATGCGTGATGTTGGAGTACCTCAGCCTCTTCAAGTTGGAACCTTGGCATCTCTCATCTTTCCAATGCAACCCCAGAGGAGCAGAGGATGATGCTGGGTGTCGAGCAACATGAGCATGATATCAAGGGCTAAGGTTGCTTGTGAGTCACCGTAAGCTGAAAGCCAAGGTGGCAGAGGCGATACAAGTCCTTAGGAATGTGTCACAGAAACAGGGTGGAAAGTTTTTTTAAATGAGTATTGAGTTGTGCTTAGAAACGAATTTGTATTTTAATTTTCATTACCAGTTATGCGAATATGTTTTTCTTCCGTAAATTTAGCTTCTTTGTGTTCGTATTTGTTTCTTAAATTTAACCGGCCGGAAATGAGTATTTTTGACCGGACTTCGTTGTTGTAGGCCAAGTATTCCGGCTGAAAATACATTAACGAATTACTAGTATTTATTTAATGAAAGAACTATTAGTACATAGTTTCTGAAGATTCTAAATTTCTAATCTTAGATAGTAGAATGATTTTTACCGCTTCGGTAAGGTGACTAAGGTCGTTCTATCCTCCTATTTTACTGTTTATCGAGATTTCCTTGTTATTATCGGATTTGTTCGGTGTTACTAGTGAGAAATATCTACCTTTTTTGAATTTGTAGGTTTTGATGGATTGTCAGATTATCCGAAGATATCTATGTGTCGAGGGTAAGATCCCCAACTACTTAGAGATTATTCGACCTCACCTAATGGCCAAGGTAAGAAGTCTGCATCGTAAGAACCAGGTGTGAGCTCGTGACCCTTGAGCTCAGTAAGACCCGGTTTGCTAAGTGTTAAACCGGTTGGAGACTTTACTCAAGAGAGACTGAAGATCTGCTCTGTATAATAGTTGAGAAGGTAAGAGTCTAGGAAGAAGGCTTGACTTACTTTGCATTATGAGGATATGTGCATATTTATAGGTTTCCCTTGAGAAAGGAGGACTCACAAGATCGCGCCAAGTGTACGTCCCAGATTGCGCCAACAATGCTCTATTAGGCCCATGGCCCAATGTCTTGATAGGCCTATGGCCCAATAGGTTGGTTTGGTTAGGACGTCACGTCTAGGACTGTAGTCCGATAGAGCGGTTAGGACGTCCCGCTTAGGACAGTAGTCCGATAGAGCGGTTAGGACGTCCCGCTTAGGACTGTAGTCCGATAGAGCAGTTAGGACATCCCGCTTAGGACTGTAGTCCGATAGAGCGGTTAGGTCATCATGGAAATATTTATGTATCAACATATGTCCCCCTAGTTTCCAAGTATCTTAGTAGAAGATAGTTGTGGAACTATAGTGTCCGGGGAGCTTAGAATGCCTTTGGCGCCTTGGACATATTTCTGTATCAACATATGTCCCCCTAGTTTCCAAGTATCTTAGTAGAAGATAGTTGTGGAACTATATAGTATCCGGGGAGCTTCTTTGTGCGATCGATCTTGTGAGCTTTGAAAATTTTCCTTATCCGTGTCCTCTTCGTTTTCCCTATCTCTTCCCCTTTCGTGATACCGAGACGGACGCCTGATCAGAGAAAAGAGGTATTTGTAGCAGATAGGTCAAACGTGAAGGCTTAGGACTTTGAAAATTTTGTCCCTCGGATGTGCGGATCCGAGGTGCCATGTGCTAAATTTTTCCTCGATCTTGTCACCGGATGTCGGATCCAACTTCGATTTTTTTTTTGCCAAAATGATATGCCGGGTTGGCTCAGCTAACCGATGTCGTCGGATGCGAGTGTGGAAGTGCCTTTGTTTAAGGTCATTTACCTAACTTGATTTGGCATGTAGTGGTGTACTTCTTTGCCTTCCTATTTAAATGCATTCTTCCATTTGCATAGAGTATATGAAATAATGTCGATATGGGCGATGAGTGGACCAATCATGCATAGTGGGCTTGCACTCTAACTGCAGAATCACGTGGGTGAGAGGAAAGGAAGGCAGTAGCTAGTTTTTTAGCCACTTATTATTCTTTCTTCTTGAATTCTCCTCGCTTTCCAATAGTGTGACTAGGAGGTGAGTGTTAGGAATTTTGTTAGATATTTTGTTAGAAATATCTATTTAGATTTTGATCAGCAACATGATGACTTATCTTAGTCTCAGAAAGGTGATTAGTACTCGTTCACTTGAACATTGTAAAAGAGGAAACCCACTAAGTATGATAGTCTAGCTAATCTTGTATAGGATGTTAGGTTTCAAAATGTAATTTTATTTTATGAAGAGAAGACCAAGAAGAAGACATCCAAGGTAACAAGTTCAACGACATTGAAGATTTGAAGAAACCGCATAAGATTATCAAATAGTTTTGCGTATACCTTGGCCGATTTCTTGAAGACGCGAATGATTGCTAAACAAATCATGTCACAAGAGATATCTGAGAAGTCAAGAGGTCCATCTGGAAAACAAGGAAAGTGTCCACAGATATCTACACTCAGATACCTCGAGCTTTAAACCACATTTCTGATAAAGAAATATATATTGCAAACAAAGTTGTTTCAATAAAAGTGGTATCCGGGTTAAAGGTAAGGACGCATAAAACTCGTAGAAAACCGATAAAGTTAAGTCTCCGACATAAAGCATAGTTCATTGGCACTACAGACAAAAAGTATAGTACAATGCATTTAATGCACGGACATAGATGTCCGAATAAAAGCAACGGTACCTTCAAGAAGAAGACAAACTCACATAAAGATTATACAGATATCAATAGTTTGAATTTGATTTGCTTCAACGGATACTATTCAACGGCATTCAAATTCATCTATAAATATCAACACTTAGATCGCTTGAGAATACATCACGAACCTTAGATACACGTAACTTATCGAACATATTCTTCAAGCAAACTACTTATCCTCAAAGCTTCGTCATGCACCAAAGCTCCCGATCTTAAGTAGTACTAAAGTTCTAAGTGTCCTGATCCTAAACAAGCACTGCTATTTTTGAAAGAGTTGAATCGAAAGATCAAGTATCTGAGATTCATTCTCTTGAACAATTATCATAGACTTGGGTCAGTAAAAGGAACAAGATACCATACATTGCAAAGTGTATTGAGTATACTTGATTCACAGAGCTATCTGATTAACTGAAAAGTTATTAAAGAAGCTCATCCGACAACTCAAACCAAAACCAACACCATCATCAAGCGGAGTATGTGAAGTACTTAGTTTGAGAAACTAAGGAATAACTCCAAGGTTATTGAGCACAGAAGTACTTAGCTTGGGAAGCTAGGAATAACTCAAAAGGTTTCGAGCACAGAAGTACTCATGTGGAAAGCCGGGAACAACTCGGGGAACATTTGGTTGGGAACCATTTGTTTAAGGAATCTTAGAATAGGATTTTGTAAGGTGACCTCAATTATCTATTCTAGTGAATTCTAGGTCTTCGAAGACCAAGTGGATTAGTTGGAGGATTACGCCACCTCCAGATACCACTATACTTGTTGTGTTATTTACTTTTCTCAGATTTACATTTCAAAGAACACACACACACACTTTAACTGTCTCTGCACTTATCTATCTTAAGTCTTCCGCGCTCTGAATCTAAGTATCAGATATCCACACAGATATCTGAGAAATAGTTTTTATCGACAAAAGTTTTAAAAGACTATTCACCCCCCCCCCCTAGTCTTTTACTTTGTCGTTATCTGGACCAACAGTGAGAGGCAGAGAAGGAGATAAGCTTTCAGCAATTTAACTCCGATCCGACTGCTCATTCCGACACTACAAGAAAAGTCGCTTTAGGACTAAATTAGACGGATATTATCCGTCCTAATTTAGGGACTAATCGGCGTGTTTAGGATTTAATTAGGGACGGATAGCCTCCTCTAATTAGGATTTGATTACATAATCCGTCCCTAATCCGTGCTTACTTAGGGACGAATTATGTAATCCGTCCCTGTTTTAGGGATGGATTTTTTATCCGTCCCTAAAACAGTTGACTCGGGAAATTTTAAAAAAAAAAAATTTTACAGAGACGGCTTAGGGACGGATATTTATCCGTCCCTAAAATCCGATATGAATTACAGAGCACGGGCAGAAGGATTCATTTCCCCATTTCCATCTTCTTTCTTTCTCTCTTTCAACCAATCCGTCCCAAACGTTTTCCGGACAAATCTCGACGATTCCGGCCAATCTTGGTCTCGCTTCAAGCTCGGGACAAGGAGCTTGATTGTGCATCAATTTCAACTTTCATCCGCTATTTTCCCTAATTGAAGGTATTTTCGCTAAAACCCTTAATTTTTAAAATTTGGGGATTTTATGAATTTCACTAGTTTGATCAATTGTATGTTTATAGGAAGTATAGTAGATAATTTAGCTTATATTACGATCGTTAGTTTTGAGATGTGCAATTGATATATTTATTGTGAAATTGGATTGCTAGTATGATGTTACTATTATTGTAATTGTGTAGGTATTTACTTAGCTATTTTCAGATACGCATTTAGGATTATGAAGATTTAATTGTGTGTTTGGAGACAATTTGGTGATTTTGGTGATTTTAATATAATTTTGGAGTATTAACATAAAAACAATCAATAATATTTCCATCTACAATTTGTAATGTTAATATATATATATGGAAGTTTAACTACTATAAAATTGAATTGTAATCGTAAAATGCATGTAATTCATTACCAATTGTTACCGTATCATAATTAAAAATGTAATTGTAATTGTAATGAAACTAAATGCGTAATGGAATAAATGTTATAACTAAAGGATTGAATTGTAATCGAAATGCATGTAATTCATTACCAATTGTTACCGTATCATAATTAAAAATTTAATTGTAATTGTAATGAAACTAAATACGTAATTGTATAAATGTTATAAATCTAATAAATTGAGACGCAGGTTAATTGTTGAATTATGAATCCCATTGCTCACGGATGTACCGTCAAGACCGTTAATGGCGTAATTCAATCTAGTTTTGTGGAAGGGTTGAAGCCTTCATTGCTTTTGCACTTACACGCACTACTTGAGCCTGGGATGATGAAGTGCCCTTGCAATGCTAACAAATGTAGGAATAGACAATTTTTGCCTCCTAGAACGGTAGTCGAGCACTTGAAACGTAAGGGGTCTGGGAATGAGTATGTGGTATGGTGTTATCATGGTGAGGAATCAATACCGCTCATGGACTATGGGAGTATTCCTAAGCGTAAAAGAAGGAAGCAAAATGTGATGGGTAGTACTCAAAATACGCCCACATCCGATGCTAATCCCGATCATGAGAGGATTGAGCAAATGGTGTATGATGTTGCGGGTCCAGAGTTCATGGACACCGATCGGGATGTGGAGGAGCCACCAATTCGAGGATCGTGTTCTTCGACTTGTTGGAATCATCAAAGAAGCCAATTTGGGGTGTCAAGCACACCGAGTTGTCTTTGTTGTCTCGCTAATGAGTTGTAAGGCGAGGGTGGCCAATCAAGTGAGCTTCAATAACTACATACAATTGTTATCAGTGTCGCTCAACCAAACCTAGTATATACCCACCAACTTTTACCAAGCCAAGAAAAGATGCGGGGTCAGCTTATGGTAACCATAGATCGTTGTCCTGATATGTGCATGATCTATCGGGGAGGATGTAGATCTACCAAGTGCAAGTTTTGTGGTAAGGACCGCTATAAGCGCTACAAGGAGGGGCTTCAAAGAAACGTCAAGAAAAATCTCCCACATAAGAAAATGTGGTACTTCCTCTAGCACATCGCTTGAAGAGGTCAGACGCTTCAAGTGCTTGGCCGATAAAATGCGCTGCACAAGGAGAGAGTAAGGAGGCGGATGCAAGGTATAATGGAGCACCCATCGACTCACCGCATGGAAAGAGTTCGACAAGACATATCCGAGTTTGCAACCAATCTAGAAATGTACGTCAGCTTTGTACGATGGTTTTAACCGCTTGAAGTGACCGAAGTACTTTTGTTGGCTACCATGCCGACACTGCATAACCCGCCGTGAGTGCATGAAGGAACCGCTCATGTTCTCGATCGCTGGTGCGGGCCACCGATCCAGATGTAAGTCGATGTGTTCTTGCAAATCTTAATTAAGGAGCTGATTGTGGGAAAATGGTATCCCCGCATATGATGTGTCAACGAAGAAGAACTTTACCTTGAGAGCAAGACTATTGTGGACCGTGAGTGATTTTCCGCTTATTCAATGCTATCCGAAGGAAAACTGCAGTTTTCATACTTGTCCACATTGTTTGGAGGACACCGATGCATCTGCATCAAGGAGAGCGGAAAGAATCTTGGTTTGACTGCCATCGTAGGTTTCTACCAAGGAACCATCCGCTTAGGAAGAACAAGACTCAATTTTGAAGAACAAGCCCTCCGAGACAACTTATCGGGTGCATGATACTCATGGAGATTGATAGTCGGGTCTTATGAAAGTGGCTGAACTTGGGTGGAGAAGCATAACAAGAAAATTGAGAAAAATGTGGATGGAAGAAGAGAAGCATCTTCCGACTCGCTTTATCGAGCAATCTTCTTATACGCCACATGTTCGATTTCATGCACATTGAGAAGAATGTGTTCGAGAACCGCTTCAACACGATTTGTAACATTCCTAAAGACAAAGGATAACGTTAAATCTAGAGCCGGCCGAGTCGATACATGGTGTAAAAGGCCCGAGTTGACAACGCGAATGAGAAGGGCAAGGCTCAAGGCATGTTACACGATTGATAATCAATCTAGGAACAAGTCGCTTGATCGGGTTAGGGATTGAAGTTTCCACAATTATGCCTCAAAGTCATGATGTGGATTTGAAGAAGACGAAGATGTATGGAATGAAGAGCCACGATTGTCATGTGTTTATGGAGCGGCTTCTCCATTGCATTTCGAGAACCGCTACCTAAACTCAGTATGGATGGCTCTCACCGAAATGAGCTTATTTTTCAAGAATTTATGCGCAAGGGTGGTTGATGATCAAGTGTTAGCAAACCTTGAAAGCAACATACCATTGATTCTGTGCAAGCTCGAGCGTATCTTCCCACCGAGCTTCTTTAATTCTATGGAACACTTGCCGCTTCACCTCCCACACGAAGCGAGGTTTGCTGGACCGGTTCAATATCGATGGATGTATCCATTTGAAAGGTGTGTAATATATGAAGACAATCATTCAATTCAAATGTCTGAAATTTCCAAAGTCACATTATATTACCCAAAAGTATATGCATTGCAGGTACTTGGGAAAATTGAAGAGGTATGTCAGCAACAAAGGTAGGCCTGAAGGATCGATGGCCAATGCATACGTGTGAGAGGAAGTCAACCTTCGCCCTATTACTTTGGAGACCACGCCCACAAAGGCATCTAGGCCGCCTCAAACGCAGTATACATTCAAGTTCAAGAGGATGATGATGATGCTATTTCTATTTTAGGGTCTCGTGGAGACCTATGGGGAAGAAAATACATCATGGTCGAATGATAAGGAAATGTTGTACCAAAGATATGTCCTCTCGAATCGCATCAAGTTGATGAATTTATGGTGAAATTTGCTGGGTGAGTAGCTTTCTTACTAGGGGCTTCATGAATTTGAATATCTAACTACTAGTTAATTAATCATGCATACCAATCGTTTCCACAGGGAGTTCAAAGAGCGTTGTCTGGAGAAGAATCCAATATTGACAGATGATGAGATTGAGTCACAACTTGAAGCGAAATTGGAAACAGAATTCCCACCTTGGTTCAAGGAGTATGTCGAGATCCTATCAACAACATCACATCTCCTTACTTAGTAGCTCTAGCGGAGGGACCAAATGTAAAGGTCTCCACATTCTCATCGTATATAGTCAATGGTCTTAGGTTCGACACGTTGAATCTAACACGATCAAGGCCACAAGCAATTCAGGTGTGTGTTAGTGGGCAAGATCCGTCTGATTTGTATGATTTCTACGGAAGTTGAAGCGAATCGTGCGGCTTGAATATTCGGTTTGCCTTTGAAAAGAACCTTCTGCTTGATGTCGATCGGTATGATCCTACTCACCGGTACGAGGAAGCACGAAAAGATGAGATGGTTGACATTAACCATAGGAGGAGGTACCGGCACGAACCGCTTATCTTCGCTACTCAAGCACGCCAAGTGGTATTCATTGAATATCCAAGCCCGAACGTGACAAGGCATCGTTGGTCATGATACACATATACGGCCCGCCCGTAGTAGAGTACGTTAAGAAGGACGACTCAATTACCAACTCGTATCAAGAAGAGGTTGTTGATGAAACAATGAAATGTTGTACATGCTCCCGATGAGTACATCGAAATGCATGAAGACCAATATGTAGACTTAACCACGGGCGAGGAGGACGAGGGTATGTGTATACTGGTGGTTCTTGATTACAACTTGTTACTACAACTTGTTATATATGCTTTATTAAGTGTCTATTATATATGTTTTACCTGCCAATTCATCTCGTCTTTCTTACTAACACTTGTTGTATGAATTTGCAGATGCCGAGGCATAGGAGGTCCACATACCGTCCACCGGCCATTAGTGGTACTAGTGGTGGTCCTGATGCGGGTAGCCCTTCGGGGGGCTATGACATTGGCGGGAGTTCACAGTCACATGTGCCTGAGAATCCCACTGGCTCGAGCGTGGGGATGTCACCCATGTTTGCTGACTTATCCTCCGACGGGTGTCCCTACACCGCTCGACACATTGCTAGTTGAATGGGAAGCTTTTTGTTCCCGAACGGGAAGAAGTAAGTATTATGCATTTGTAGAACATAACTTCATATACTTACTAAATGTTACATGAATATACTAATAAAGGTTGTTTCATGTCTATCTCATTTGTAACAGGCTTTGGCCACCGGGTGCCTCCGAAAATCTTGGTAAGATTATAAGACTTCGAAGGGAGAAGCCGTGAAGAAGGAGGGAGAAGTGGTCTACGCCTCGAGAGGATGAAGCATCATTATTTTGATGAGATGCGGGTAAGCTTAAATGTTACAAAGCTTTATCCATGTTCTTTGACTTGTTGTGCTGATTGAGTGGTATGTTAGCCACTGTACTTGGGTGATATGTTAGTCACCATTGTGTTAGTAAATTGTTGTGCTGATTTCGTGGTATGTTAGCCACTGTACTTGGGTGATATGTTAGTCACCATTACTGAACTTGTTGTGCTGATTTCGTGGTATGTTAGCCATCGATTGGGTGATATGTTAGTCACCATTGTGTTAGTAAATTTTAGGACAATTTGAGTGGTATGTTAGCCACTGTAATTGAGTGATATGTTAGTCACTGTTCTTTCACACTGTGTTGATTGAGTGGTATGTTAGCCACTGTACTTGGGTGATATGTTGTTAGTCACCATTACTGAACTTGTTGTACTGATTTCGTGGTATGTTAGCCACTGTACTTGGGTGATATGTTAGTCACCATTACTGAACTTGTTGTGCTGATTTCGTGGTATGTTAGCCATCAGATTGTGTTTACTTTAAATTCCATTTTCATTAATCTATTTGCTTGCTACTTATGGAAATGTTGTAGAAGTACTACTATTTCAATGCCCTCATTCCCCAACCGTGGCTGCTTAGACTGGGTCGTCGAGTGTTATAAGAGGATGGTTTGCAACATGAAAGCCTCGGTAAAGCCGCAGTGGATGGGGATGATGAGGGCACGCTGGCAGTAATCGAGAGATCCTTCGTCATGGACATGGCGGAGAAGAACAGAGCGAACCGTCGACCGAGGCGCGAGATGGTACAGTAACCTGCATCATTACGGGTCGCGTCGTTATTACGCATCACCAGATGTCGGTTAGTATATATGTTATTTCGACTTGCAATATGATTTGTACTTATGTTTTTTGCTTTCATTTCTAACAACTTTCTACTTGTTTCGCATGTTCTTCACCTCCATGCCGGGAGCCCACTACCGCTTCTTCACCACTTCAAGAAGGCAAAATGAAGAATGGCATGTGGACCGATCTAGGCCCTGAGCAAATTGGGGTATGTTTCTTTGTTAAGGTTCACATTTATATTTGTGTATATTATGGCTCGAGCGTATCTTCCTAAAATCAGATCTCATTTCGTATGCACTACACTATTGCAGACTGAGGTGGAGCGGATTATGGAGGAGAGGATGATCGATGGTCATGAACTCACAATTCGAGAGCAGGACCAAATATTCTTCCAAGTTAATCCGATGGATGCTAAGGGTCGAGTGTATGGGCTCGGCAGTTTGGGCCCTTCGTTGACACCCGGTGGTAGCCCGTGTCGCAGGCATCCTCATCACATGAAAATTTCTACACTCAAGAGCAGGTGAATGAGCTGATGAATCCTCTCAAGCAAACGATCGATCAACTTCTAGAGCAGCAAGCTCATATCACTCGTCGGATGGATGAGATGGCACAACAGATGTTCGCTGCGAACCAACAACCACCGCCTCCTCCCGGTTCTTAGATGCTCATGTACTTACGTTGTTCTAGATACATACTTTTCACACTATTCATTTTATTTGGATATTTAGTCTTTTGTTCGGATATTTTATCGAATCTCTATTTTAATTAATGCAATTTTATCACTTTCGGGTATATTATCTACGACTACATTGTAAAACAGGTGAAATGTAAAAAACATAAAAATAAAAAAATTAAAAAAAAACCAGTTTAGGGACGGATATTATCCGTCCCTAAACCATCCCGTTGATTAGGGACGGATTTATCCCGTCCCTAACCTTAGGGACGGAAAACATATCCGTCCCTAAAGGGTTAGAGACGCCCGTTTTAAGGACGGGCGTCCCTATCCGTCCCTAATCCATCCCTAACGGATTAGGGACGAATCGCTGATGGTTTAGGGACGGATAAATCCGTCCCTAAACGTTGGTTTTTTTGTAGTGCGAGGTGGGTCTTGGTCCGAGATTGCAACTTGGAGTTCCGAATTCGATTTCTGTTCCGGTGAAGTAATTTCCGTCGATATGAGGTTGACGGTGGTTCCGTATTGATATTTTCATAGACATTTGTGCAGTCCAAAGTTATTGTTCTTTTTGTTCGAGGCGACAATCTTATTTTTACGAAATTGTGCCACCGATTCGGATCTGCCATAGTACCGAAGCAATGCTCGCCTCCCTTATGCCCTGCTTAAATCTTTGATATGTTAGTGACTTCGGCTCGTTTCTAGTCCGAGCCCGTTGTTCACCATGCTCGAAGTTTTGTATCTAGTCATGGTTTCGGATCAACTCGACTAAATTCAACAACCGCCGTGCTCATATTTCGGATTTGCAATTCCGGTCAAGGGATATAGTCCGATTTGCTTTTTCTTGCTCGAGCTATGGTCTCACTATTCACCCGCTCCACATCCCAAAGACTTGAGGCGGAGGCGAGGAGCAGAGGTGAGGGCGCAAAAGGGCAAGCTTGTATATCGACCTTTGCCTTTCTCCGACTTGTTTTGTGGAGTTCCGTCCGATGTTATTCTCAATTCCAAGATCTTGAACGATGTTAGTCTGGTCCGTCACGTACCGAGACGATCGTTGTCTATATGCTCCTCCGCCTTTTCTAATATCCGGATCTTGATGCTTTTGTACTGACTTCGCGGATTTTGTCCGGCCAAGATACGGATTCTATCGTTCTTGGCCGTGCTCAATCCGAGCTTCTTCTCTATTTTTAGTTCGAATTGATGTTTCATCACCTTTAGTTTGAAGTAGTATTTTGTTTGCTCAATCTCAGCCAATTGACCGCATGGGCTCTTGTTCGCTTGCCGTCATTGCTCGAGGTTCCGCATCGCTCATAGCTTCAGCCCGATTCTTTATTTTGTTCGATTTCAATTTTTTCGGGCCATCAAGCTCGAGGTTTGTGCTGTTCGAGCTCCTCTTCGCTGTTGAATTCAAGCCGTAGTCCGAGGAACTTTTAGCGTTGCTCAATTAGTGAGTTTTGAGGTAGGAGTCGATTCAATCGCTATAGGTCCGAAGTTTCGCAGTAGTTTCACCAAGTCACCGCCCCGTAAACTGCTCCAGACGTGTCTAAATTTTGGATCTGCTCGCCGCCACCGAGCCGGCTTATTATTGCCGATCCGGAGTTGAGTTAACTCTTTTGCTTTTTATTCAACACTTGTAATTCTCAAGAGTGTTGTTGTTGTTGTTCGAAGCGTGTTCATGTTCGATGTTGGAGTTTGTGCTTACTGTTGTTCTTGTCCGAAGCGAGCTGTTCGAACTTACAGCTTCTTGTCCGAGTCTCACAACCAAGCTAATTTTCGCCTGATCCCTGTGCTTTAGTTTGGATTTGAGACGTCTAATAGTCCTTTCTGGTCTGAGTCTCGCTCTAAGTTTGCTATAGTTCGGACCTCCTTTGTTTGTTACAGTTCGTATATGCTTCTACGGGTCCGAGGAGACGGTGAGGACCGGCTCCGAGGAGATGGTGAGGACCTGCTCCGAGGAGAGGGTAAGAACCGGGTCCGAGGCGACGGTGACGACCTGCTCTGAAGAGATGGTAAGAACCGGGTCTGAGGCGACGGTGAGGACCTGCTCCGAGGAGATGGTGAGAACCGGGTCCAGGTGATGGTGAGGACCGACTCTGAGGAGATGGTGAGGACCTGCTCTGAGGAGATGGTGAGAACCTGCTCCGAGGAGATGGTAAGAATTGGGTCCAGGCGACGGTGAGAATCGACTCCGAGGAGATGGTGAGGACCTGCTCCGAGGAGATGGTGAGAACCTGCTCGGAGGAGATGGTGAGAACCTGCTTCGAGGAGATGTTAAGAACCGGGTCCAGGCGACGGTGAGGACCGACTCCGAGGAGATGGTGAGGACCTGCTCCGAGGAGATGGTGAGAACTTGCTCCGAGGAGATGGTAAGCACCGGGTCCAGGCGACGGTGAGGATCGGCTCCGAGGAGGTGGTAAGGACCTGGTCCGAGGCCATGGTAAGAACCTGGACCGAGGACTTGGAAAGAGCCTGCTCCGAGGACTTGGTGAGAGCCTGGTCCGAGGAGACGGTAAGAACCTGCTCGGAGGACTTGGTAAGAGCCAGCTCCGAGGAGATGGTCTGACCTTATCCGGCCTTAGGGAGCCTAGGATATGGTGCCTAGGACGTGGTCCGAGGATTGTCCCTAGGGCGTGGTCCTATCCTGCCTTCCTTGGATGATTTTTGCTAAGTGCTCCACTGACCTCATCTTCTTTTGCCTTCTCAAACCTTTTTAGGACACTACAAGAAAATCCGGAAAATCCGACGTTATGGGGCGACGGATTTTATGCGTCGCCCCATAACGACGGATCGCTAATTGGGGCGACGGATAATAGTTATCCGTCGCTTATTAGCGACGGATAACTTATCCGCTACATTGGGCGCCGGATAATAATTACCCGTCGCCCTAGTTTGACTTTAAAAAAAAAAAGCAAATTATCAACGACGGATAATTTTATACGTCGTTAATATTTTGATTTAAAAAAAAAAAAACAAACAGGGCGACGGATAGATTATCCGCTACGGGCGACGGATAACTATCTGATAGCCCACCGGGTCGATTTACGGACACGTGTCCGCTGCCCGCTTTCATATGTTCTACGAGAGCGTAATCTCTCATTTTCTTCATCTTCTTCATTCTTCCATCCTCATTTTCTTCTTCTCCTCAATCCGCTTTTCCGTCAATCATCCGTTATTCGCCAATCTTCGTGCCTAATCAAGCTCGTGTGACAAGGAGTTTGATTCTTCGATCAATTTCATATTTCTACCGATTAATCAAGGTATTTTGGCTAAAACCCTAGTTTTTAAAAATTTGGGAATTTTGTTTATTTTGAACAATTTGAGCAATTATATGGATATATGATAAGTATGTAGTAGTTAGTTTAGTTAATTTCATCAATTATATGTAATTTGTTCAATTTGATATATATATATATATATATATATATATATATATATATATATATATATATATATGTATGTATGTATGTATGTATGTATGTATGTATGTATGTATGTATGTATGTATGTATGTATGTATGTATGTACACACACATACATACATACATATATATATTTATATGTAATTTGATAGTTAATTTAGTTAATGATATGTATATATGATAGGTATGATATGAATGTATGTAGTATGTTAAGTTTGGTATGTATGAATGTATGTAGTTAGTTTGATTTGTGTGTTAAGTATATATAGTTAGTTTAGTTAATTTGATATGTTTGTTAATTATAGAAGTATGTAGTTTTGATTTGATAAATTTGTATGTTAAGTACGTAATTTGATATGAATATATGTAGTAATTCGATATGTATAGAGTAATTAGTTAATTTGATATGTAGTTAAGTATATAATATATGTACTAAGAGGTTGAAATGGTTAAAATATATGCCCAATTTTGTAACATATCGAACACTTAATTAATAATTAATTTATAAGGAACATATAATAATTAACAATTAACCTCCACAATCTTCTTATCCGAATTGGAATCGATCTAATAAATTAAATACGATCTAATCAATTGGAACGTGTCAGGTTAAAAATAAAGTATACAATGAATTCCGACCGTTCATGGATGTACGATCATACGGCGGTAAATGGCAGAGTTTCTAGGAGTTTTGTAGAAGGGGTTAAAGGTTTCATCTCGTTTGCCATGGGACGTCCGGTTTGTGCAACTGGGGGGTTGATAAAGTGTCCTTGCACATTGGAAACCTGCATAAACAAGCAATTTATGACGCCTACAGCAGTATTCGAGCACTTGCGACGTTACGGATTCATGCATGAGTATCATGTATGGATTCATCACGGTGAGGAAGCACCGTCCATGGCATACCTCCAATGGAGGGAGAGGCGGGGTTTGGGGCCGCCTATCGAGAATTTCCAGATTGGTTCCGAGCGTATGTCCGGAATCCAATTAACAATGTCACATGCATATACTTAAAGGCTCTCGCAGAAGGGCCATTCAAAAAGGTCTACACATTCCCAGGTTATATAGTCAATGGCCTTAGGTTCCACACGACTGAATGTAACACGGCCATGGCGACAAGCAACTCCGGGGTGTGTGTTAAGGGTGCAGAAGATTATAGAGACGCTACTTTGTTTGATTTCCACGGCAAGCTAAAACGAATTGTGAGGATTGAATATTCTGGCTTGCCATTGAAATGAACCTTCTTGTTTGATGTTGAGTGGTATGATCCTAATCCAGGAGGTACGAGGAAGAACGAGCAGTATGAAATGGTTGATGTGAACCAAAAGAAGAGGTACCGAACCAAGTATGAACCATTTATTCTCAAGCACTGCATACAAGTGGTGTTTCTTGAATATCCAAGCAGGAAACGCGATAAGGGGGAATGGTTAGCTGTGGTACCTAATCGTGCTCGCTCGAAAGTGGAGTACATTGAGAAAGACGACTCAATTACCAACTCGTACCAACAAGAGGATGTCGATAAACAAGCAGAAGATCCCATAGAAGCAGATGATGAGTTGTTTGATTTGAACGAGGACCAATATGTAGACTTAGAGGACGGCGATAATGGTATATTATTACATGTGTTATTATAATCTGTTCTGTATTATAACTCGTACTAACACATTTTATTGTATTTATTACATGTTTTTGCAGATGCCGCGACAGAGGCCGTCCACTTATCGTCCCCCACCACGCAGCCGGCCGCAGGATAGTAGTGGTGGGTCGGGGACAGGTCGATGATGGAGGGCTCATGGTCGTGGCAGGTCTCGGATTCCTGAGACCCCCTGGCAGAGAGAGCAACATGGCTCTACCAACAAGACATTAGTCGGAGGACGACCACGATTGTCCCTACCGTGTTCGATCCAAACCATCCCAACGCCACGGGACGGCTTGCAAAGGATTTTCCCGTGGTCCCGCCAAGTAAGTATTATACATTCTTCTTAAATATGTAAAACATAACTTATAATGATAGTCGACAAGTATAAATTGTTGTACTAAAGTAATATATATATTCGCTTCTTGTATCTTATACATTGACAACACTATGGCCTTGGAGGTGCACAACAAACTAGGTGACATCTTCCAGAAAGGTGAGAGCCACCCAAGTGGCTGTTGGTGAGTGGAGCCACATCTCTGAGCGCATGAGGGCCGAGTACTTCAATGAGCCGAGGGTGTTAAAATATGGCATTCCTTCATTTGTAATTATAATCGCTTTTAATATGAGTGGTATGTTAGCCATCGTATGTGAGTGGTATATTAGCCACTTTATTTGGGTGATATGTTAGTCACCATTGTGTTAGTAAAATTTAGGACAATGAGTGGTATGTTAGCCACTATATGTGAGTGGTATGTTAGCCACTTTGTTTGGGTGATATGTTAGTCACCATATCTCATATGTTGTTGTATCTTGTTAAATTGATGTAACATGGTGAGGTTATACATGTATCGATTTCGATGTTGTATGAAATTGGGAGTGTAGAAGGAGTACTTCATTCCCAAGAAGTTGATGCAATGAGTGGCCCTTTGGGATGCCAATCGCCGAATCGATGTCCAGACGCTGTTTACACCAACAAAGCGGAACCGGCATCCCACCGACACGGTGAAGGGCCGCTCACCACCTTGGGAGGCGATCTCATCACCGATTTTTATCAATCTATCGGTATATATGTTTTTGCAATCTAGCATTACGTATGTATGAAGTCTCCGCTGCTCATATTTATAGATGATAAATTGTTGACTAGATCCGCTTGATTCAGTGGCACGGGGAGGTGACATCCAAGTATGCCATCTTCAAGAAGGCTGTATATGGGTATGGACCGACTATCGGGCCTCGCCTATCATGGGTATGTTTATGTTGCTTAAAGTTCATATTTGTACACTATTACAAGTTAATTTTAAAAAGAATCGATCATGATATTCGCTATTTAAGATTTCAGTCGAGGTTAATGCTCGTGTGGCGAGGTGAGGAAGAGACGGGTGATGTGTTGTCAACTGAACAAGTTGACAACATCTTCCTAGAGGTCAACAAACCGGACAAGAAAGGACGAATATATGGACTCGGGAGCCTCGGGTTGAGCCTGGCTAGTTCGGGGTTCTCCTCATCATCATCCAAAGCCCAAAGGCGTCCGTTTACACACGTGACTGTGTCTCGAAATGGTGCAAGCAGTCCGGGAACAAAGTTGCGCCTAACTCAAGAGATGCAAGATGCCGCCAAGAACAAAGGGAGGAGAACGAGCGCCTTTCTACATGTATGGAGCAACATGTCCCAGTTCCGCCATCACCCACCCCCGTCTGATAGCTATTTAGTTATGTATCTGTATGTTTGGATTTTTTTTTCATATTTACACTTAATTTCTCCAGCTCCGGATATTACTTTTTTTATTCAAAATTTATTGAAATATTTTCCGTATTATTCATTTATTATCGAACATTATATTGATTAAATAGGTGAACTACGAAAAACAGGGATAAATAGGAATTAAAGAGTGACGGATGAATAGTGACGGATTCACGTTGATTTTAATTAGTGACGGAATTATTAGGATTTAATTAGTGACGGAATTTCGATTCGCCACTAATTCCAATAAATGTTGAAGATTTGATAGAATCTATCCGTCATAAATATAACGCATGTATAGATTCTATCCGTCGTCCGGTTTCGCGACGGATAGATTCTAGTCTATCCGTCGTTACATATACCGCCGGATAGATTCTATCCGTCGTTATATTTCGATTAAAAAAAAGTCAAATATATAATCCGTCACATCGACGACGGATTATCTATCCGCTCGCTCATCTCTCCAAATGGGCGATTTGATTTTTATCTGTCGCCCGATCCGCCGCTGTAGGGCGACGGATCGTCAAGCGCGACGATCTATCCGCCTCACCCCGCTTTTTTTTAGTGGAAGAGCGTGATGATGTCCATCTAAGACTTGATGGAGTCATCTGCAAGGGTGGTTGTGAAGGTAAGAGCCTTCATGTTATCATTTAGACCATCGACTCAAATGGCCTCATACTTAGTCGATGACCCCTGGACAAGTATCACCGTAGTATTTCTCATGAGCCTTTACCATTTTTCCAGAGTAGCTGAGCTTCTAAGGCCTTCTATCGAGGTAGATCTCTTCAAGCGCAGCCTCTCACCACCCTCGATTGATTGCTACATCCGAGGAAGATCCTCAATTTGAACCACCGGATACTTTTCGCCATGTGATCCCTTACTCTATGCAAAGGAGCTGTAGCGTTTACTAGACCTACTTCATCGGTCCTAGCCTGACCGACTTCTTTGTGTTGGCCTCAGATGCTACTTTCTCCTAATCTTCCGAAATGGAGCGTGTTCATTTCTAGATTGATCCGCTTAGCTTGCCTAGGAACCGCCAAGGGTGGAGTAGCTTATGAGCCTAAACATTGTTAGAACCAAAGCATCCTTGAATAGTAAGAGGCCAAACTGTTCTCGCCATCCCAAACTCACTGGGCGAATGACATGCCTGCTTGAAGAGTGAAGTTTCTTCGAGGAGGACCATGTGTTCTCGACAGAGGAACTTGTCCTTCAACTCAATGCTTGAGTGCTTATTGAAGGATCAGCGCTCTTTCCTCTTCAAGAAAGACTAGCAAGGTGACCATCACTGATAGCCCATCGTGTTTCTTGAAGTGGCTCGCCACTCTTCCCTCCGAGTGGGAGGTCCGCCTTTGCCTGGGAGGCGCCCAAGCCGCAGAGTGTTGGTTCTCGACCTTCTTGTTCTTGCCATTACGGAAGAGAACGGAACTTTTGTAAAGTTTCCAGACGGCGCCAAAATGTCGAGGGTAAGATCCCAACTACTTAGAGATTATTCGACCTCACGGATAATGGCCAAGGTAAGAAGTCTGCATCGTGTAAGAACCAAAGGGTGAGAGCTCGCAACCCTCGAGCTCGTAAGAACCCCGCAGTGACTTGAGTGGGGGGTTAGGACCTGCTTTAAGTGTCAAACCTATGGAGATTTTACTCAAGAGATCAAGATCTGCTCAGATAATAGTTGAGAAGGTAAGAGTCTAGGAAGAAGGCTCGACTTACTTTGCATTATGAGGATATGCATATTTATAGGTTTCTCGAGAAAGGAGACTCACAAGATCGCGCCAAGTGACGCCCCAGACGCCAACAATGCTCTATTAGCCCATGGCCCAATGTCTTGATAGGCCTACCCAATAGGTTGGTTTAGACGTCCATCTGTGATCAGAATCCGATAGAGCGTTAGGACGTCCGCTTAGACAAGAGTCCGACAGAGCAGCTAGGACATCCCGCCAGGATCAGAGTCCGACAGATTAGGACGTCATGGACATATTTCTGTATCAACACTATGTTTAATGGCCATGAGATTATTTTCCCTTTGCCAGATTTTATACCTTGAGATTTAGAATCTTTAAGGGCCTTATTAATGGTCTATACAGCTGATGTTTCGTTGTTCGCTTGCGGTTGCATAATGTTGCAGAGGATTTTGTAATCCTTGCGTCCATCAGTAAATACACCAGCAAATTTGGTAATAGTTATAAACAGGCATGAGAAAAAAATTTATTCCGATTTTAATAGCTAGAGAAAGCACATGGAACAAGTAACAGTTCCATATATATAGAGATGAGTTGCAACACCATACAATGTAACAATGCTAACATGACAAACTCCAAACCGAAATGACTTGATCACAGTGTACAAACCAAGCAGATCTCCATGCACCATATTCCAAAGCTAGACAGTTCAAAAAACTCTTAAATTCACCAGCTAATACTAAAGTGCTGATGAGGAAATGGCCTTTCGTCGTTAATAATCTTGTTTGCACTTTCAAGTTCCAGCTCGGATGCTCATCACTTGGTGATCATATATTACCTGTTGAAGCCCGGGAATACGTTTTTCTTAATCAATTAAATCTACTCTCCTTTTTCTCTTTTTTGTCAAAGCCATCTTCAACTCTTAAGCTCTAGAAAACGGACGTAGTTCCTCCTTTAATAAATCCTCGTCCTGCTTGTCATACGCAGAAACGATGAATTTCTCCAGCACCGTCCCATGTTCGATAAAAAGCTGTGACAGATCATACCTAGCTTGTGTGGGGGCATAGTGATGAAACTTCACTATTTCAAGATGAGATACGACACATAATGGCACAGCCTGTTCAGAGACCCACTCATACTCCCAATCACCGTCCTGGTAAAAATCAAAAAGGTTCTCTTTTGAGTTCAAAATTTAAAATTTAAGTGCGAACCGAAGAGTAAGATACTGAGATAGTAAAACATGTTTGCCTCGTGACTTACATCGCCATCCTCGCATAAGATGAGAAATTTCAGACATGGTGTCACAGCAAGTAGATCATGCAGTCCTACGTCATGTAAGACATTCGTGAGCTCGAGCTTTTCCAACATGTGATACTTGGGAATAGGGAGTCCCATGTATGCAAATCCAACACCCTTCTTAATCCTCATCTTCATCCCTCATAATGAAAAAAGTAATGAATATCTGGAGGGGCAGGTCTGACACCATGAGATCATCAGGGTTATCTGAAACAATTCAATATACTGTTGCATTAGGCTAATTTTGATCCTCAACTAAAGCGTCATCCTTTTTTTTTTTTTTTTTGTAATGCTCCGTCTCACCGAATGCTTACTTAAAAACAAAAACTAATTTCATCAATTAAAATCCAGCAAAATTACGGACCTCAAGCAGAAGAGTGATGAATGCTGAATTGCTCTAGCAGGCCCTATAATTCGTTGGTATATCATCTTGTTCGCATTGTTCCTCCGTTCAATATACCTGCTCGGATGATCATCTCGGTGGTCGTGTGTTTCCTTACACTGTTGTGGATTAAATAGGACAGCTTGACTAGCTGATAGATGAATCATGAACTCCATCTCACTGTCTGATCATTAAAGGGACCAATTAATTACTGTACACAATTAGATCAAAATGTACATGACTAGTACCAGAAATCAGTTAACAAAGCATAGAATTGGAAAGAAAATAATCTTGGGAATATAGAACATTAGTTGAGACAATCCTAAACATGCTAACTTGAGATTATATCTCATACATTCATAACTAAATAAAGAATGCGGAAATTGGCGGACATGATAAATTTAAAAGTATATAGGTAGTTGTAGAAACATCTAATCAGAGAGCAAGAAGAAAAATCTTATCAAATGCTTTACTGTCCTACACCTTTACCAATCAGATCTGCAGCACGAATTTAATTATTTAATCTGAATTGATATGTTGATGAAGCAAATCAAAGGAAGATAAATCAGAATCCAAATGAATACAATCTTGAAATTTTATTTCGATGTTAAATCAAGAAAATAAATCAGAGAACAGAAAATCATCATGTCAGATCTGCTATTGTTAGATCTATCTTTGTAAACCTGGATTATGATCAGGTAAAACAAAATTAGGAAAGCAGCAATTGAAGAAACGTGATTTGAACATCTAGCTGGCTAATATGTCAAATTGAATTTCAGAATCGAAATCAAAGAATAAGAAAAACCTAAACAGGTATGTTATGTGAGAGCAAGATCCGCGAGTTAGTGTTATTCTACAACAACATTTCGGAATTCTTAATGGTCATCAAGCAAAACAGATCAGAAATCACCGAACCGTAAAAAAAGAGAAAACAGATTGAATGGTTGAGAGGACTACTTACAATGCTGCAAACTCTGTCACAGCCGCCTTTCCCTATCTCAGACTGACAGCAATATAGGCTGTTGTACTCGTATATATAGCCAGCGTGTGCTAGGTTAAGGGAAAAAAAGGAAATAGTAATAAAACACTTTGTTTCATTATTTCAACTTTAAATTCTACTTGAAATGACAGATGATCGATAAATACTTATTAATTTAATTAAAGTTGATTTTTGAAGTTTATGTGCGGTATTAAATTGTGATAGTTTTAGGGTTTTTATAAGATGTTTGAGTTACAATAATAATACTCAACTCGAAAGAATATCGAAACGAACAAAAAATACTAGCAAGACTCAACTCGATCGAAAAATCAATTCAATTGAGAGCAAAACACGATGCTTGTTTTATCACTTTATGGTAGAATGTAAAATAGGGAAAGAATAGGTTAGTTCGAGTATACCTTCTCCATCTCTTGAGTTAAACTTCACGTGTGATTCGTTTAACTGTTTTTTTCATCTTTTACCTACGTCGCTTCATTCCTAATCATAAAACATGCAATGTTTTAACTTTTAACTCTAAAATGATCTCTCTATACAATCACTTCAATTTATGTTTAGGTGGTCGTCATTTGGTTAAGGGTCAACATAAACTTGTTGTTCAAAGTACTCGTCTCGCACCTTTGCCTCACTGGCCATTTAGCTCAAGCCGAAATTCAACTACTTCTTTTTAAGGATCAAAATCAGACATAAAGACTGATGGCATACACAGTATCCAGCATGAAAGAGCATGAGACGAACAACTGTTTACATCAAATGATCAAGTATAGAGACACGTGGTTGAAAAAAATGCAAATATGCTCAAAATCCATTTGTACAACGGTTACGATATCTATGTAAACATTTTGATTATATTTATTGCAAGATTCTTATCAAAGAGAAAAAAATCCGCCCGACCGACCCGCCCACGTCTCACCCGCACCCGCCAAATATTTTTTTTTTAAAATATTTATTGCAAGATTCTTATTAAAGAGAGGTAGTTGAAGATCGGTAAAATGTCACCCCCTAGCATTTATAACAAGTTGTAGTTGTTGTACCAACAAACGAAGATCTACCATATGGAAAGGGCATAAGTAAATGTCCACCTGATTTTTTCAGTCACTTTATACGGTAACTGAATTACGTATACACCCCTTGCATGATGACGAAATTACAGATAAACCCACACCAAATTACTTTATAACATATGAACTCCCTACCGTTAAAAAAATGTAACGGTTGTTAGTTGGTCTAAGTCAATGACTTTTTTTGTTAATGATGTCATAAAAAAAATTTATGACGTCATAATCAGACTTGTTCTTCCAAAAGTACCTCGAGTGTTCAAAAGTAAAGTTCTATAAGGGGTTTGAAAGTAATGTTTTTGAATATGAACAAAAACTGAAAATGAAGTGAATATGTTGGTTGTTTCTTATTATTTTAGCATAAACCTGAAAAATTTAAACAATATTTATATTTTATATGATAGTTCATACAACAAAGCCAAATTGATGTATTTTTATTCCATAGAGTATAAAGTGTACCTGAGAGGGGGTATATAAGGCTCTGTTCTCTTCGCCCTGAATCGAATCATTGTAGTATGCTCCCTCCGTCCCGTGAATCTGGACCCTTATTCCTTTTATGTATATCCCACGAATCTAGTCCAGTTACAAAAATAGCAAAAAAGTACAACTAACTCCCACTAACTCAACTATCTCTCTTACTTTTTCCATTCTTTATCATAGTATATCTTACTTTCATTCTTTTCCCATTATTTATCATTTCTCGCACCAACAACAAACAATAAACAATTGACTTTCTTAAAAACAGTGCCGAAAATAAATGTGCCTGCATTCACGGACGAGGGAGAAAAAATAACCAAGCAGTAATCGAATCGAATCGAATCGAAATTAATGAGTTTTCAGATGAAGAGAACAAAGCCTAAATAATAAAACAAAACTATTTAGACAATAGTTATATGAACTTCATATAAGAAGGTCAAATTGTGCATTTTAAGATCCATAAAGTATCAAATGTAGTTTACACTCGCATGATGTATAAATAATAAAAATATTTAGATAATAGTTATGTGGAAATTCTTTAAGCATGCCAAATTGGTGCATAACTACTATCTAAATATGGTCTGCCAGCTCGCTCTTTTCAACCGAATTTACATCGAATCGAATCAACTCAACTCAATGAATGAATCGAATCGAATCGAATCAATTGTAGTATAAAATATAACCAAGGTAATCGAATCGAATCAATTGAATGGAATGGAATCGAATCGAATCGAATGAGTTTTCAGTTGAAGAGAACAGAGCCTTAATGAACCAACCAACTGAAAATGCACAAATTTGGACTTCTTGTATGAACTACTCCCTCTGTCCTAGAATAAATGTCACATTTTAACTTTTTACTGTTAACATTGTTTCAACTTTAACTCCAATTTAACTTTAGACAGTTAATGTAAAGTTTCATTATATAATATTAGAACGTAAGAAAACGCTACGCATGTTAATGTGGCATATAGTTACAGTTATAGAAGACGTATACAAAGACAAGTAATATTGTTGTTTATGATAATGGATTTCTTTTTTTCAAGTTGAATTTGAGTTGATCTGTTTTAATTTAATTGGAGAAGGTGGAGTACAAAGATTGGTTATCGCTGTTTTTTAATGATGAATTAATTTTGTTTGGTAGAATTAAGGTTTAAAATTTAATTGTAGAATATACATATTGATTTTTTTTTATAATGAATTAATTTTGTTGGGATTGTTAAATTAAGTACTCAATTGCACAACTCCAATAAATGTCCACTTATATATATACTGTAATAATTGTCCACTTAATGTTAAATTAAGATTTATAAGTGTACCAAACGTTATAATATATATATTTTAATATTCCCAAATCTAATCTAATCCCAGAACAATGCAGATGACCTCCTAATTGTATTAACCTTGAGTGCTAGGTTACGACTAATTACAAAATAGAACTTTCCTTAATTCTTTAGGGTTATCACATTAAGCACTGCAATTACTTTCCTAATTTAAGTAATTAACAAATATTAATTCCTTATCGTACCATAGTAGCGACTAGCGATTACTGGTCAGATGAGAGTGTTAACTCAACAATGATATTGATCATTGAACAACCTAGATTAAATATGGAAATCTTAATCTGATTATCAAATCCAGGATATGGAAAGCTGGAGAATTAGTTAAGCATCTAGCAAATTCAGTTTCCTAATTCTAGAAGGAGTTCTAGTTAGTTTCCTTATACAAGAGTGTTACCTAAATTAGTTTTCTTGTGCTAGAAGATTAGTAATTAGTTTTCTTGTTCTAGTAGGATTTGGTAGTTGAGTTCTCTATATATAGTCAAGGGGCTTGTTTGTTACATAGATCGACGATCGTAGAATAGCAACAATAGAAGATTGATAGAAAGTTAGGATCATACTTCGTAGAATAGCATATTAGGTTGGTATTATCTTTTATGTGGGATTATTATTGTCACGTCGTGTGGTTGAAACCTAAGTATCAATAAAGGTTGTTGGTTGATCTCCGTGGACGTACGCATTGTCGAACCACGTTAAATCTTGTGTCTCGCTTTGGATTTTGTTTGTTCGATTATTGTTTACCGTCATTGTCAGATATTCCTCATTGTTTGAACTTAACAATCAGCGCCATTCTGGGAAGAGAAAGAGGAAGAAAGTATCAGATCAATGACGTCTACAAGGTTTGAGATCTAGAAACATATCAAAGGTGTATGGAAGAAACTAGAGACAATTTGCAAGGTGAAAAAGCTTAGATCCATGTTCTATGGTGGATTCAAACTCAATTGAAGTCAAGAGAAGACTGTCGGAAGTTGGGAAGGAGTTCTCTTGCGTTTGGGATCCAATATGAGTTGATTTGGGTCGAAAGGGTGCAAGAATCGCACAAAAACAGGCCAAGAATTAGTCCAGAATCGCGAAAAGGGACGCAGGCGCGTGTGCAACACGCTCCGAGAGGCTGGCGAGTGAGATTCACGCGCCAGGAAGGACAAAAACGCAGTCGGTGTTCGAGAGTGCGAAGATCCGAGCTCCACGTCGCGCGTGGTTGGGCTCGTTGGATTCCTAAGACGATTTTCCAGGTGATAGTGTTTGTACCCGGTTGGTATGGTATCCTGCAGAGCGGCGGAAGACATCCGAAAGTGAAAGAACATCTTCTGGAAGAGGAAGATGGAGCTATAAGTGGAGGTTCGCTTGGATATGGCTATGTTAACTTCAGGACTCATCAGGATGCTGACAGAGCAATGGAGGGGCTCAACTTCACTCCTCTCAATGGTAAACCAATTCGGATAATTTATTCCAATCGGGACCCAAGTTCACGCAAGAGTGGTACTGGCAATATCTACATTAAGAATCTGGACAAAGAAATTGACCACAGAGCTCTACATGACACATTTTCTTCCTTTGGGAATATCCTTTCATGCAAAGTAGTAACTGATGCTTCTGGTTTCTCACTGGGATATGGCTTCGTTCAATATCAACTTGAAGAATCTGCGCAGAAAGCAATTGAGAAGCTCAACGACATGCTATTGAATGGAAAACAGGTCTATGTTGGACCTTTCCTCCGCAAGCAAGATAAGCTAATGTCAGGGGAAAAGACAAAATTTACCAACGTCTTTGTGAAGAATTTGTCTGAATCAACAACTGATGATGATCTTAGGAAAGCATTTGGTGAATATGGGTCAATAACTAGTGTTGTGGTCATGAGAAACGAGGATGGATCATCAAAATGTTTTGGGTTTGTCAACTTTGATAATGCCAATGATGTTGCTAGAGCCGTTGAATCTCTTAATGGCCTAAAAATTAATAACGAGGAATGGTATGTTGCCAGGGCCCACAAGAAATCTCAGAGGGAGGCACTGTCGAAGAATAAATTTCATCCGAGCCAAAAAGTTGATGATCTTTATGTCAAAAATCTTGATGATACTGTTGATAATGACAAGTTCAAGGAGATGTTCCCTCCATTTGGTTCAATCACATTCTCAAATAACTCCCACTAACTCAACTATCTCTCTTACTTTTTCCATTCTTTATCATAGTATATCTTACTTTCATACTTTCTCCATTATTTATCATTTCTCGCCCCAACAACAAACAATAAACAATTGACATTCTTAAAAACAGTGCCGAAAATAAATGTGCCCAGATTCACGGGACGGAGGGAGTAAAAAATAACTAAGAATCGAATCGAATGAATCAATTGAATCAAATTAATGAAGCTGTACGTAGGTAAGAAAGCCTAAATAATAAAATAAAACTTTTAGACAATAGTTATATGAACTTCATATAAGAAGGTCAAATTGTGCATTTTAAGATCCATAAAGTATCAAGTGTAGTTTACACTGTATGATGTATAATAAAAATATTTAGATAATAGTTATGTGGAAATTCTTTAAGCATGCCAAATTGGTGCATAACTACTATCTAAATATGGTCCGCCAGCTCGTCTTTTCAACCTCAAATTTCCCGAATCAACTCAACTCAACTCAATCAATGACTCGAATCGAACTAAATCAATTGTAGTATAAAATATAACCAAGGTAATCGAATCGAATCGAACGGAATCGAATGAAGTTTTCAATGAAGAGAACAGAGCCTTAATGAACCAACCTAAAATGCACAAATTTGGACTTCTTGTATGAACTACTCCTCGTCTAGAATAAATGTCACATTTTCACTTTTTATCATAATATTGTTTCAACTTTAACTCCAATTTAACTTTAGATGCTTAATGTAAAGTTTCATTATATAATATTAGAACGTAAGCAGTACGCCACGCGTGTTAATGTGGTATATAGTTACAGTTATAGAAGACGTATACAAAGACAAGTAATATTGTTGTTTATGATAATGGATTTCTTTTTTTCAAGTTGAATTTGAGTTGATCTGTTTTAATTTAATTGGAGAAGGTGGAGTACAAAGGTTGGTTATCGCTGTTTTTTAATGATGAATTAATTTTGTTTGGTAGAATTAAGGTTTAAAATTTAATTGTAGAATATACATATTGATTTTTTTTTATGATGAATTAATTTTGTTGGGATTGTTAAATTAAGTACTCAATTGCACAACTCCAATAAATATCTACTTATATATATACTGTAATAATTGTCCGCTTAATGTTAAATTAAGATTTATAAGTGTACCAAACGTTATAATATATATATTTCAATATTCCCAAATCTAATCTAATCCCAGAAAATTGCAGATGATCTCCTAATTGTATTAACCTTGAGTGCTAGGTTACGACTAATTACAAAATAGAACTTTCCTTAATTCTTTAGGGTTATCACATTAAGCACTGCAATTACTTTCCTAATTTAAGTAATTAACAAATATTAAGTCCTTATCGTACCATAGTAGCGACTAGCGAGTACTAGTCAGATGAGAGTGTTAACTCAACAATGATATTGATCATTGAACAACCTAGATTAAATATGGAAATCTTAATGGTGATTATCAAATCCAGGATATGGAAAGCTGGAGAATTAGTTAAGCATCTAGCAAATTCAGTTTCCTGATTCTAGAAGGAGTTCTAGTTAGTTTCCTTATACAAGAGTGTTACCTAAATTAGTTTTCGTGCTAAAAGATTAGTAATTAGTTTTCGTGCTAGAAGATTAGTAATTAGTTTTCTTGTTCTAGTAGGATTTCGTAGTCGAGTTCTATATATAGTCAAGGGCTTGTTTGTTACATAGATCGATCGACTAGAATATCAACAATAGAAGATTGATAGAAAGTTAGGATCATACTGTAGAATAGCATATTAGGTTGGTATTATCTTTATGTGGGATTATTATTGTCACGTCGTGTGGTTGAAACCTAAGTATCAATAAAGGTTGTTGGTTGATCTCGTGACATAGACATTGTCAACCACGTTAAATCTTGTGTCTCTGCTTTCGATTTTGGTACATTGTTTATTCGATTATTGTTTTATCATAGTCAGATATTCCTCATTGTTTGAACTTAACAATCATGGCGCCTGTGGGAAGAGAAAGAGGAAGAAAGTATCAGATCAATGACGCCTACAAGGTTTGAGATCGAGAAACATATCAAAGGTGTATGGAAGAAACTAGAGACAATTTGCAAGGTGAAAAGCTTAGATCCATGTTCTATGGTGGATTCAAACTCAATCAAGTCAAGAGAAGACCGCTGAAGTCAAGGAGTTCTCTTGCGTTTGGGATCCAATAGAGTTGATTTGGGTCGAAAGGGTGCAAGAATCGCACAAAAATGTGCCAAGAATTAGTCCGTAATCGCAAAGGATGCAGCGCCGCAGTAACACGCCCGAGAGGTCAAGCAGTGAGATTCACGCGCCAGAAGGACAAAACGCAAGGTCGGTGTTCGAGAGTGCGAAGATCCGAGCTCCACGCCGCGTGGTCGGGCTCGCTGATTCCTAAGACGATTTCCTGTGATAGTGTTTGTACCGTTGGTATGGTGTCCGCAGAGCGCGAAGACATCCGAAGTGAAAGAACATCTCCTGGAAGAGGAAGATGGAGCTATTACTGGAGGTTCGCTTGGATATGGCTATGTTAACTTCAGGACTCATCAGGATGTTGACAGAGCAATGGAGGGGCTCCACTTCACTCCTCTCAATGGTAAACCAATTCGGATAATTTATTCCAATCGACCCAAGTTCACGCAAGAGTGGTACCGCAATATCTACATTAAGAATCGACAAAGAAATTGACCACGTAGCTCTACATGACACATTTTCTTCCTTTGGGAATATCCTTTCATGCAAAGTCCGGTTTCTCACTGATATTGCTTCGCTCAATATCAACTTGAAGAATCACGTTAAGCGTTTATCGAGAAGCTCAACGACATGCCGCTGAATGGAAAACAGTCTATGTCGACCTTTCCTCCGCAAGCAAGATAGGATAATGTCAGGAAAAGACAAAATTTACCAACGCCTTTGTAAAGAATTTGTCGAATCAACAACCGATGATGATCTTAGGAAAGCATTTGGTGAATACGGGTCAATAACTAGTGTCAGGGTCATGAGAAACGAGGATGGATCATCAAAATGTTTTTGGGTTTGTCAACTTTGATAATGCCAATGATGTCGCTAGAGCCGCTGAATCTCTTAATGGCCGTAAAATTAATAACGAGGAATGGTATGTTGCTGTGGCCCACAAGAAATCTCGAGGGAGGCACCGTCAAGAATAAATTTCATCCGAGCCAAAAGTTGATGATCTTTATGTGAAAAATCTTGATGATACTGCTGATAACGACAAGCTCAAGGAGATAGTTCCTCCATTCGTTCAATCACATCCTCGCAAGGTGATGATGGACCCAAACTAATTAGTAGGGTTATGGGTTTGTTTCTTTCTCGCCACCAAGATGTCGCTAGAGCTCTTGCTGAACTGAATGGAAAAATATTTTTCAACAAACCTCTTCATGTTGCTCTTGCTCAGAGGAAGGAAGATAAAGGGGCAACGTTGCAGGATCAATTCGCACAACTTAGGCCAGTTGCAATGATGCCTAGTGTTGCTCCTCGCATGCCAATGTACAACCTTGGTGCTTCTCCAGTATTTTATGCACCACCTCTACCTCCAATGATCACTAACCAACCTGGATTTGGGTACCTGCAGCAGCAACATGTTCACGGCATGAGGCCTCCTGCTAATCTCCTGACAAATATGTTTATGCCAATGATTCCACAAGGTCCACTTCCTCGTGGAAGGCGTGCCAAGTCTATTCCAGCCCAACATGGTCCACAACCAGTCCCTTTTATGCAACCTCGGATGATGCCGAGGGTACCTGGCATGCCTGATGCTTCCCTGCAGGGTGTGCCTGGTGGCATGCTTTCTGTCCCTTATGAAATGGGAGAAGTACAGATGCGTGATGTTGGAGTACCTCAGTCTCTTCAAGTTGGAACTTTGGCATCTCTCATCTTTCCAATGCAACCCCAGAGGAGCAGAGGATGATGCTGGGTGTCGAGCAACATGAGCATGATATCATGCTAAGGTTGCACTTCTTGAGTCACCGTAAGCTCAAAGCCAAGGTGGCAGAGGCGATACAAGTCCTTAGGAAAGTGTCACAGAAACAGGGTGGAATGTTTTTTTAAATGAGTATTGAGTTGTGCTTAGAAACGAATTTGTATTTTAATTTTCATTACCAGTTATGCGAATATGTTTTTCTTCCGTAAATTTAGCTTCTTTGTGTTCGTATTTGTTTCTTAAATTTAACCGGCCGGAAATGAGTATTTTTTACCGGACTTCGTTGTTGTAGGCCAAGTATTCCGGCCGAAAATACATTAACGAATTACTAGTATTTATTTAATGAAAGAACTATTAGTACATAGTTTCTGAAGATTCTAAATTTCTAATCTTAGATAGTAGTATGATTTTTACCGCTTCGGTAAGGTGACTAAGGTCGTTCTATCCTCCTATTTTATAGGTTATCGAGATTTCCTTGTTATTATCGGATTTGTTCGATGTTACTAGTGAGAAATATCTACCTTTTTTGAATTTGTAGGTTTCGATTGATTGCTTGCATTATCCGCATATCTATGTGTTGAGGGTAAGATCCCCCAACTACTTAGAGATTATTCGACCTCGGGTAATGGCCAAGGTAAGAAGTCTGCATCGTAAGAACCAAGTGTGAGAGCCTCACTTTGAGCTCGGTAAGACCCGGTTTGCTAAGTGTCAAACCGGTTGGAGACTTTACTCAAGAGAGACTGAAGATCTGCTCTGTATAATAGTTGAGAAGGTAAGAGTCTAGGAAGAAGGCTTGACTTACTTTGCATTATGAGGATATGTGCATATTTATAGGTTTCCCTTGAGAAAGGGGGGACTCACAAGATCGCGCCAAGTGTACGTCCCAGATTGCGCCAACAATGCTCTATTAGGCCCATGGCCCAATGTCTTGATAGGCCTATGGCCCAATAGGTTGGTTTGGTTAGGACGTCCAGTCTAGGACTGTAGTCCGATAGAGCGGTTATGACGTCCCGCTTAGGACAGTAGTCCGATAGAGCAGTTAGGACATCACGCTTAGGACTGTAGTCTGATAGAGCAGTTAGGACATCCCGCTTAGGACTGTAGTCCGATAGAGCGGTTAGGACGTCATGGAAATATTTATGTATCAACATATGTCCCCCTAGTTTCCAAGTATCTTAGTAGAAGATAGTTGTGGAACTATAGTGTCCGGGGAGCTTCTTTGTGCGATCGATCTTGTGAGCTTTGAAAATTTTCCTTATCCGTGTCCTCTCTTGTCTTTCCCCTATCTCTTCCCCCTTCGACAGCCCGAGACGGACGCCTTGATAGGAAAAGAGGTATTTGGAGCGAGATAGGGTCAAACGTGAAGGCTTAGCACTTTGGAAAATTTTGTCCCTCGGATGTGCGGATCCGAGGTGCCATGCCGGCTAAATTTTTCCTTGTAGATCTTGTCACTCAGATGTCGGATCCGAACTTCGAACTTTTTTTTATTTTTTTTTTTACCAAAAATGATATGCCGGCTCGTCAAGGCGCATCGGATGTCGTGGATGCGGAGTGTGGAAGGGCCTTTGTTTAAGGTCAGCCTACCTAACTTGATTTGGCATGTAGTGGTGTACTTCTTTGCCTTCCTATTTAAATGCATTCTTCCATTTGCATAGAGTATATGAAATAATGTTGATATGGGCGATGAGTGGACCAATCATGCATAGTGGGCTTGCACTCTAGCCGCAGAATCACGTGGGTGAGAGGAAAGGAAGGCAGTAGCTAGTTTTTTAGCCACTTATTATTCTTTCTTCTTGAATTCTCCTCGCTTTCCAATAGTGTGACTAGTGTTGCTTTACAATGCTTTAGCTCCATTTCGAGCTTTCAAGTTCAATCGCTTTGTCTCTATTCGGTCGATTTGTTTCGCCCACGCCTTATGCTTTAGTCGGAAGCTCAATTCTGCTCGAGGCGGGTCTCATCCGTTGCTACTGGATTTACAAATTCGAGTCAGGTTCGGCATGTAGATTTGTTCGGCTTTGAATCCGCCACACTCTCTTGTTTATGTCCAAGCCCGCCTTCGCGTCATCAAGCGGATCGCTCCGGATCTGCTCAAGTTCGAGATTTCTATTCTCACCATAGCTTCGTTGCTCCATTATTTTGTTCAATTTTGCCGAGTTCAGGCGAAGTTTTAAACCGCCACCTCCACTTCCCGAATTGATCGGCTTGACGGAGAGGGAGGTGGGAGCCGAGACTCGAGGTGTTAGGAGGTGAGAGCGAGAAGGAGATAAGCTTTCAGCAATTTAACTCCGATCCGGATCTGCTCATCCGAGGTGGGTCTTAGTCCGAGATTGCAACTTGGAGTTCAATTCGATTGCTCCGGTGAAGTAATTCCGCCGATATGAGGTCGACGGTGGTTCCGTATTGATATTTTCATAGCCATTTCAGGCAACCGGGTTATTGTTCTTGTTGTTCGAGGCGCATAATCTTATTTTTTTAAATTGTGCCACCGATTCGGATCGCCATATATAGTACCGGCAATGCTCGCTCTGCTTATGCCTGCTTAAATCTTTGATATGTTAGTGACTTCGGCTCGCTCTAGTCCGAGCCCGCTGTTCACCATGCTCGAAGTTCTCAGATCTAGTCATGGTTTCGGATCAACTCGACTAAATTCAACAACCGCCGTGCTCATATTTCGGATTTGCAATTCCCGGTCAAGGGATATAGTCCGGTTTACTTTTTCTTGCTCGAGCTTGGTCTCACTATTCACCCGCCTCCACATCCCAAAGAGTCGAGGCGAGGCGAGGAGCAGGTGAGGCGAAAAAAGGGGCAAGCTTGTATATCGACCTTTGCCCTTTCTCCGACTTGTTTTGTGGAGTTCCATCCTCGATGTTGTTCTCGGCCCAGATCTTGATCGATGTTAGTCGTGGTCCGCTTACATGCCGAGACGATCGCTGTCTATATGCTCCTCCGCTTTTCTAATATCCGGATCTTGATGCTTTTGTACTTGGATCATGGATTTTGTCCGCCAAGATACGGATTCTATCGTTTGGCCGTGCTCAATCCGAGCTTCTTCTCTATTTTTAGTTCGAACTAATGCTTCATCACCTTTAGTTTGAAGCGATTTTGTTTGCTCAATCTCGGCCAATTAATGGGCTCTTGTTCGCTTGTCATTGCTCGAGGTTCCGCATCGCTCATAGCTTCAGCCCGGATTCTTTATTTTGTTCGAGTTCAAATTTTTCGGGCCATCAAGCTCGTGGCTTGTGTCCGGAGCTCCTCTTCGCTGTTGAAGTCCGCCGTAGTCCGAGGAACTTTTAGCTGCTCAATTAGTGAGTTTTGAGGTAGGAGCCGATTCAATCTTCTATAAATCCGAAGTTTTGCAATAGTCGTTTCAATTCAAGTCACCGCCCCGTAAACTGCTCGAGACGTGTCTAAATTTCGGATCTGCTCGCCGCTTCGGAGCTCACCGGATCTCTTATTTGCTCCATTTCGCCGCCGTGAGCTTGGTCCAGATCCATTACTCACCGGCCGCCGCTTATTATTGCCGGTCCGGAGTCGAGTTAACTCTTTTGCTTTTTATTCAACACTTGTAATTCTCAAGAGTGTTGTTGTTGTTTGAAGCGCCTTCATGTTCGGCGTTGGAGTTTGTGCTTGTCGTTGTTCTTGTCCGGGCGAAGTTAGAACTTGCTTCTTGTCCGAGTCTCACAAATCAAGCTAATTTTCGCCTCGATCCTCGTGCTTTAGTTTGATTTGAGACGCCTAATAGTCCTTTCGATCCGAGTCTCGCCTAAGTTTGCTATAGTTCTACCTCCTTTGTTTGCTATAGTTCATATATGCTTCTACGGATTGCTACAGAAGTCCGTAGCTACGTAATTTTTTTTTTTTCGACTTAGATCTTGTCAAGCTAGGATACGGATCCAGCCTCTTCTCTATTTGCGCTCAGAATCTGCTCGTCACCTCTATTCGTAAGCGACTTTGTCAAGCCAGGTTGTTCCGAGTTTAGTTAACTGTTTTGCTCCGAAGATAACTTTCTGTTCAACACTTGTAATGTTCAAGATTGTTTCTATCCTTTGGATATGTGTAGGACTCAACATGATGCATCAGTTCCACCTTTATTTCATACAAACAGAGTGAAGTTGTCCGAATGCTTGTTTGAAAATGTCTTCTTTTTGTCTATTTTTGTAGCTCCTGCAAACTTTGCTTTTGAAACTTTGGACTTGGCGTCCGCAAAAATTGTCAACATTCACATATGATGTCTTTGGACAACTTATCCATCAGTAAGAGCGATGGCTTGTGATCTCCAAACCAACATGTGTTTATGGATGGTCCGAGAGAGGTCGTCTAAACGGTCGACAGTCCGTGTAAGTGGATAACTCATCCATCCGTAAGAGGGATGGGGTGTTTCTTTTTATGACAATCGGTTTTTTGGGATAGTCCGGAGGAGGACATCCGAGTCCGTGTGAGTGGATAACTCATCTATCCGTAAGAGGGATGGGGTGTTATTTTCTAAACAACCGGTGTTGTGGGATGGTCCGAAGGAGGACATCCGAACGGACGAGAGTCCGTGTTATGCCGAGACGGTCGGGCTTATATTGAAGTACTTATGCCGAGACGGTCGGGCTTATGTTGAAGTACTTATGCCGAGGCGTTCGGGCTTATATAATTTCGTGGGTGTCGGACCCCTTATTAATCGGAAACATGTCCTTGACGAATCATGTACGCTTGTTTAGTAATTGAAGCATTGATGAATGATGTGTGCGTGTATGATGAATGAATGAATGCATGAATGAATGATGCAATGAATGTGGATGTATGGTAAATGATGATTTCAAGTTAAGTCAGAATACTTACTTTTTCATCGAAAACTGTAGAGCATTATTTTCGGTTCTCCGTTTTAAGAGAAGCCAGCGAAAATGGAGATCGGAATTCGAAATAAACAAATCCCAACCTTTGAAAGTATCTCCTAGCTCTTAAGCTTATGGAGTTGGCCTCACTTTTGCTCAGGCAATAAAGGTGTAAGATGCTTGTCCCAGCCACTGGTGGTAGGAGACTCGCCTGCTACTTTGGGCTGAGACGGTCCCAGCCACTTTCATGAGGAGGCTATCCTAGCCAAATTGGTAGCAAGTGTCGGATGTTTGTAGGACAATGAGTGTCTTACTTAGTTGGTCCGGAGGATGTAGTATGACCTTAGGACACGATCTCTAAGACATGGTCAAGGACCCGCTCCGAGGATATGGTGAGAACCTGGTCCGAGGAGATGGTAAGAACCGGGTCCAAGGACATGGTAAGAACATGGTCCGAGGCCACGGTGAGAACCGGCTCCGAGGCGATGGTAAGAACCTGGACCGAGGACTTGGTAAGAGCCTGCTCCGAGGAGAGGGTAAGAACCGAGTTCGAGGTGACGGTGAGGACCGGTTCCGAGGAGATGGTGAGGACCTGCTCCGAGGAGATGGTAAGAACCTGGTCCGAGGCGACGGTGAGAACCTGCTCCGAGGCGACGGTGAGAACCTGCTCCGAGGCAACGGTTAGAACCGGCTCCGTGGAGATGGTGAGCACCGGGTCCGAGGCGACGGTGAGCACCGACTTCGAGGAGATGGTGCGTACCTGCTCCGAGGAGATGGTCAGAATCGGGTCCGAGGCGACGGCGAGGACCGACTCCGAGGAGATGGTGAGGACCTGCTCCGAGGAGATGGTAAGAACCGGGTCCGAGGCGACGGTGAGGACCGGCTCCGAGGAGATGGTGAGGACCTGCTCCGAGGAGATGGTAAGAACCGGGTCCGAGGCGACGGTGAGGACCTACTCTGAAGAGATGGTAAGAACCGGGTCTGAGGCGACGGTGAGGACCGGCTCCGAGGAGATGGGGAGGACTTGCTCCGAGGAGATGGTAAGAACCGGGTCCAGGCGACGGTGAGGACCGACTCCGAGGAGATGGTGAGGACCTGCTCCGAGGAGATGGTGAGAACATGCTCCGAGGAGATGGTAAGAATCGGGTCCAGGCGACGGTGAGGATAGAGAGATGGTGAGAACCTGCTCTGAGGAGATGGTGAGGACCTGCTCCGAGGAGATGTATAGTCCACTATGTTTCAAGGGCTCGCCACTCTTCCTCCGAGTGGGAGGTCCGCCCCTTGGGGTGGGCGCCCCAACCGCAAGAGGTTGGTTCATCGACCTTCTTGTTCTTGCCATTACTAAGAGAACGGAACTTTTGTAAAGTTTCCACAGATGATGCCAAAATGTCGAGGGTAAGATCCCCAACTACTTAGAGATTATTCACCTCACGGATAATGGCCAAGGTAAGAAGTCTGCATCGTAAGAACCAGCAGGTGAGAGCTCATGATGCCCTCGAGCTCGGTAAGAACCTCGCAAGTGACTTGAGTGGGGGGGTTAGGACCAGCTAAGTTGTCAAACCTATTGAAACTTTACTCAAGAGAGATCAAGATCCGCTCAGATAATAGTTGAGAAGGAAAGAGTCTAGGAAGAAGGCTTGACTTACTTTGCATTATGAGGATATGTGCATATTTATAGGTTTCTCGAGAAACGGTGACTACAAGATCGCGCCAAGTCAGCCCCAGATTGCACCAACAATGTTTACTAGGCCCATGGCCCAATGTCTTGATAGGCCCATGGTCCAATAGGTTGGTTTTGTTAGACGCCCCGCTGTAACAAAGAAATCGACAGAGCAGCTAGGATATCCCGCTTAATCAGAGTCCGATAGAGCGGTTAGGACGTCATGGACATATTTCTGTATCAACACTATGTTTAATGGTAATGAGATTATTTTCCCTTTGCCAGATTTTACACCTTGAGAATTAGAATCTTGAAGGGCCATATTAATGGTGTATACAGCTGATGTTTCGTTGTTCACTTGCGGTTGCATAATGTTGCAGAGGATTTTGTAATCCTTGCGTCCATCAGTAAATACACCAGCAAATTTGGTAATAGTTATAAACAGGCATGAGAAAAAAATTTATTCCGATTTTAATAGCTAGAGAAAGCACATGGAACAAGTAACAATTCCATATATATAGAGATGAGTTGCAACACCATACAATGTAACAATGCTAACATGACAAACTCCAAACCAAAATGACTTGATCACAGTGTACAAACCAAGCAGATCTCCATGCACCTTATTCCAAAGCTAGACAGTTCAAAAAACTCTTAAATTCACCAGCTAATACTAAAGTGCTGATGAGGAAATGGCCTTTCGTTGTTAATAATCTTGTTTGCACTTTCAAGTACCAGCTCGGATGCTCATCACTTGGTGATCATATATTACCTGTTGAAGCCCGGGAATACGTTTTTCTTAATCAATTAAATCTACTCTCCTTTTTCTCTTTTTTGTCAAAGCCAACTTCAACTCTTAAGCTCTAGAAAACGGACGTAGTTCCTCCTTTAATAAATCCTCGTCCTGCTTGTCATACGCAGAAACGATGAAATTTCTCCAGCACCATCCCATGTTCGATAAAAAGCTGTGACAGATCATACCTAGCTTGTGTGGGGGCATAGTGATGAAACTTCACTATTTCAAGATGAGATACAACACATAATGGCACAGCCTGTTCAGAGACCCACTCATACTCCCAATCACCGTCCTGGTAAAAATCAAAAAGGTTCTCTTTTGAGTTCAAAATTTAAAATTTAAGTGCGAACCGAAGAGTAAGATACTGAGATAGTAAAACATGTTTGCCTCGTGACTTACATCCCCATCCTCGCATAAGATGAGAAATTTCAGACATAGTGTCACAGCAAGTAGATCATGTAGTCCTACGTCATGTAAGACATTCGTGAGCTCGAGCTTTTCCAACATGTGATACTTGGGAATAGGGAGTCCCATGTATGCAAATCCAACACCCTTCTTAATCCTCATCTTCATCCCTCATAATGAAAAAAAGTAATGAATATCTGAGGCAGGTCTGACACAATGAGATCATCAGGTTATCTGAAACAATTCAATATACTGTTGCATTAGGCTAATTTTGATCCTCAACTAAAGGGTCATCCTTTTTTTTTTTTTTTTGTAATGCTCCGTCTCACCGAAAGCTTACTTAAAAACAAAAACTAATTTCATCAATTAAAATCCAGCAAAATTACGGCCCTCAAGCAGAAGAGTGATGAATGCTGAATTGCTATAGCAGGCCCTATAATTGCTGGTATATCATCTTGTTCGCATTGTTCCTCCGCTCAATATACCTGCTCGGATGATCATCTCGGTGGTCGGTGTTTCCTTACACTGTTGTGGACTAAATAGGACAGCTTGACTAGCTGATAGATGAATCATGAACTCCATCTCACTGTCTGATCATTAAAAGGGGACCAATTAATTACTGTACACAATTAGATCAAAATGTACATGACTAGTACCAGAAATCAGTTAACAAAGCATAGAATTGGAAAGAAAATAATCTTGGGAATATAGAACATTAGTTGAGACAATCCTAAACATGCTAACTTGAGATTATATCTCATACATTCATAACCAAATAAAGAATGCGCGGAAATTGGCGCGGACATGATAAATTTAAAAGTATATAGGTAGTTGTAGAAACATCTAATCAGAGAGCAAGAAGAAAAATCTTATCAAATGCTTTACTGTCCTACACCTTTACCAATCAGATCTGCAGCACGAATTTAATTATTTAATCTGAATTCGATATGTTGATGAAGCAAATCAAATGAAGATAAATCAGAATCCAAATGAATACAATCTTGAAATTTTATTTCGATGTTAAATCAAGAAAATAAATCAGAGAACAGAAAATCATCATGTCAGATCTGCTATTGTTAGATCTATCTTTGTAAACCTGGATTATGATCAGGTAAAACAAAATTAGGAAAGCAGCAATTGAAGAAACGTGATTTGAATATCTAGCTAGCTAATATGTCAAATTGAATTTCAGAATCGAAATCAAAGAATAAGAAAAACCTAAACAGGTATGTTATGTAAGAGCAAGATCCGCGAGTTAGTGTTATTCTACAACAACATTTCGGAATTCTTAATGGTCATCAAGCAAAACAGATCAGAAATCACCGAACCGTAAAAAAAGAGAAAACAGATTGAATGGTTGAGAGGACTACTTACAATGCTGCAAACTCTGTCACAGCCGCCTTTCCCTATCTCAGACTGACAGCAATATAGGCTGTTGTACTCGTATATATAGCCAGCGTGTGCTAGGTTAAGGGAAAAAAAAGGAAATAGTAATAAAAACACTTTGTTTATGATCATTTTCAACTTTAAATTCTACTCGAATGATCAGATGATCGACAAATACTTATTAATTTAATTAAAGTTGATTTTTGAAGTTTATATGTATTAAATTGTGATAGTTTTAGGGTTTTTATAAGATGCTTGAGTTTACAATACGAATAAATACCAACTCGAAAGAATATCGAAACTAACAAAAATACTAGCAAGACTCAACTCGATCCGAAAAATCAATTCAATTGAGAGCAAAACACGATGCTTGTTTTATCACTTTTATGGTAGAATGTGTAAAATAGGAAAGAATAGGTTAGTTCGAGTATACCTTCTCCATCTCTCGAGTTAAACTTCACGGTGATTCGCTTAACTGCTTTTTTCATCTTTACCTACGCCGCTTCATTCCTAATCATAAAACATGCAATGTTTTAACTTTTAACTCTAAAATGATCTCTATACAATCACTTCAATTTATGTTTAGTGGTCGCCATTTGTTATGGTCAACATAAATTTGTTGTTCAAAGTACTGCCTCGCACCTTTGCTTCACCGCCATTTAGCTCAAGTCAAATTCAACTACTTTTTTAAGGATCAAAATCGACATAAAGACCGATGGCATACATGATCCAAAGATAAAAGAGCATGAGACGAACAACTGCTTACATCAAATGATCAAGTATAGAGACACGTGGTTGAAAAATGCAAATATGCTCAAAATCCATTTGTACAACTACATATATCTATGTAAACATTTTGATTATATTTATTGCAAGATTCTTATCAAAGAGAGGTAGTTGAAGATCGGTAAAATGTCACCCCTAGCATTTATAATAAGTCAGAAGTCATTGTACTAACAAACGAAGATCTACCATATGGAAAGGGCATAAGTAAATGTCCACCGATTTTTCATACTTTATACGGTGAATCGAATTACGATACACCCTCGCATGATGACGAAATTACAGATAAACCCACACCAAATTACTTTATAACATATGAACTCCCTACCGTTAAAAAAATGTAACGGTTGTTAGTTGGTCTAAGTCAATGACTTTTTTTGTTAATGATGTCATAAAAAAAATTTATGACGCCATAATCGACTTGTTCTTCCAAAAGTACCTCGAGTGTTTAAAAGTAAAGTTCTATAAGGGTTTGAAAGTAATGTTTTAATATGAACAAAACTAAAATGAAATGAATATGTTGGTTGCTTTTATTATTTTAGCATAAACTCAAAAATTTAAACAATATTTATATTTTATATGATAGTTCATACAACAAAGCCAAATTGATGTATTTTATTCCATAGAGTATAAAGTGTACCGAGAGGGTATATAAGCGCTCGTTTCTTCGTCTAACTGAATTGTAGATGCTCCTCCGTCCGTGAATCTTACCCTTATTCCTTTTATGTACATCCCACTAATCTAGTCCATACAAAATAGCAAAAAGTACAACTAACTCCTTTAACTCAACTATCTCTTACTTTTTCCATTCTTTATCATAGTATATCTTACTTTCATACTTTCTCCATTATTTATCATTTCTCACCAACAACAAACAATAAACAATCGATTTTCTTAAAAATAGTGCCAAAATAAATGTGCCTGCATTCACGGACGAGGGAGTAAAAATAACTAAGCAGAATCGAATCGAATCGAAATTAATGAAGTTTTCGTATGAAGAGAACAAAGCCTAAATAATAAAATAAAACTATTTAGACAATAGTTATATGAACTTCATATAAGAAGGTCAAATTGTGCATTTTAAGATCCATAAAGTATCAAGTGTAGTTTACGCTCGCATGATGTATAAATAATAAAAATATTTAGATAATAGTTATGTGAAAATTCTTTAAGCATGCCAAATTGGTGCATAAGTATTTGTAAATATGGTCACCAGCTCGCTTCTTTTCAATCAAATTCATCGAATCAACTCAATCGAATGAATCGAATCGAATCAATTGTAGTATAAAATATAACCAAGGTAATCGAATCGAATCGAATCGAATCAATGGAACGGAATCGAATCGAATGAGTTTTCAGTTGAAGAGAATAGAGCCTTAATGAACCAACCAACTGAAAATGCACAAATTTGGACTTCTTGTATGAACTACTCCCTCCGTCCTAGAATAAATGTCACATTTTAACTTTTTACTGTTAACATTGTTTCAACTTTAACTCCAATTTAACTTTAGACAGTTAATGTAAAGTTTCATTATATAATATTAGAACGTAAGAACACGCTACGCGTGTTAATGTGGCATATAGTTACAGTTATAGAAGATGTATACAAAGACAAGTAATATTGTTGTTTATAATAATGGATTTCTTTTTTTCCAGTTGAATTTGAGTTGATCTGTTTTAATTTAATTGGAGAAGGTGGAGTACACAGATTGGTTATCGCTGTTTTTTAATGATGAATTAATTTTGTTTGGTAGAATTAAGGTTTAAAATTTAATTGTAGAATATACATATTGGTTTTTTTTTTTATGATGAATTAATTTTGTCAGATTGTTAAATTAAGTACTCAATTGCACAACTCCAATAAATGTCCACTTATATATATAGTGTAATAATTGTCCACTTAATGTTAAATTAAGATTTATAAGTGTACCAAACGTTATAATATATATATTTTAATATTCCCAAATCTAATATAATCCCAGAACAATGCAGATGATCTCCTAATCAGATTAACCTCGAGTGCTAGGTTACGACTAATTACAAAATAGAACTTTCCTTAATTCTTTAATTAGGTTATCACATTAAATCGCAATTACTTTCCTAATTTAAGTAATTAACAAATATTGATTCCTTATCGCATTCATGAGGGGACTAGCGAGTACTAGTCGATGAGAGTGTTAACTCAACAATGATATTGATCATTGAACAACCTAGATTAAATATGGAAATCTTAATTGTGATGATCAAATCCATGATATGGAAAGCTGGAGAATTAGTTGAGCATCTAGCTAATTCAGTTTCCTGATTCTAGAAGGAGTTCTAGTTAGGTTCCTTATACAAGAGTGTTACCTAAATTAGTTTTCTTGTGCTAGAAGATTAGTAATTAGTTTTCTTGTTCTAGTAGGATTCGTAGTCGAAGTTCTCTATATATATTCAAGGGGCTTGTTTGTTACATAGATCGATCGTATCAGAATATCAACAATAGAAGATTGATAGAAAGTTAGGATCATACTGTAGAATAGCATATTAGGTTGGTATTATCTTTATGTGGGATTATTATTGTCACGTGTGGTTGAAACCTAAGTATCAATAAAGGTTGTTGGTTGATCTCCGTGGACGAGGTATTGCGAACCACGCTAAATCTTGTGTCTCCGGCTTTCGATTTTGGTACATTGTTTGTTCGATTATTGTTTCGTCATTGTCAGATATTCCTCATTGTTTGAACTTAACAATCAAGCCTGCCCTCTGGGAAGAGAAAGAGGAAGAAAGTATCAGATCAATGACGCTCATAAGGGTTGAGATCTAGAAACATATCAAAGGTGTATGGAAGAAACTAGAGACAATTTGCAAGGTGAAAAGCTTAGATCCATGTTATATGATGGATTCAAACTCAATCAAGTCAAGAGAAGACCGCTTAAGGGAAGGAGTTTTCATGCTTAGGATCCAATAGGAGTTGATTTGGGTCGAAGGGTGCAAGAATCGCACAAAACAAAGGCCAAGAATTAGTCCGTAATCGCGGGTGACGCAGCGCTGTGCAACACGCCCGAGAGGTCAAGCGAGTGAGATTCACGCGCCAGGAAGGACAAAAACGCAGTGCTGGTGTTCTGGAGAGTGCGAGCGCATCCGAGCTCCACGTCGCGCGTGGTTCGGCTCGTTGGATTCCTAAGACGATTTCCCAGGTGATAGTGTTTGTACCCGGTTGGTATGGTGTCCTGCAGAGCGGCAGAAGACATCCGAAAGTGAAAGAACATCTTCTGGAAGAGGAAGATGGAGCTATTACTGGAGGTTCGCTTGGATATGGCTATGTTAACTTCAGGACTCATCAGGATGCTGACAGAGCAATGGAGGGGCTCAACTTCACTCCTCTCAATGGTAAACCAATTCGGATAATTTATTCCAATCGGGACCCAAGTTCACGCAAGAGTGCTACTGGCAATATCTACATTAAGAATCGACAAAGAAATTGACCACGTAGCTCTACATGACACATTTTCTTCCTTTGGGAATATCCTTTCATGCAAAGTAGTAATCGATGCTTCGGTTTCTCACCGATATGGCTTCGCTCAATATCAACTTGAAGAATCAAGAAGCGATTGAGAAGCTCAACGACATGCTATTGAATGGAAAATGTGTCTATGTCGACCTTTCCTCCGCAAGCAAGATAGGCTAATGTCAGGGGAAAAGACAAAATTTACCAACGTCTTTGTGAAGAATTTGTCTGAATCAATAACTGATGATGATCTTAGGAAAGCATTTGGTGAATATGGTTCAATAACTAGTGTTGTGGTCATGAGAAACGAGGATGGATCATCAAAATGTTTTGGGTTTGTCAACTTTGATAATGCCAATGATGCTGCTAGAGCCGTTGAATCTCTTAATGGCCAGAAAATTAATAACGAGGAATGGTATGTTGCCAGGGCCCTTGCTGAACTGAATGGAAAAATATTTTATCCGAGCCAAAAAGTTGATGATCTTTATGTGAAAAATCTTGATGATACTGTTGATAATGACAAGCTCAAGGAGATGTTCCCTCCATTTGGTTCAATCACATCCTGCAAGGTGATGATGGACCCAAACGGAATTAGTAGGGGTTATGGGTTTGTTTCTTTCTCGTCACCTGAAGATGCTGCCAGAGCTCTTGCTGAACTGAATGGAAAAATATTTTCAACAAACCTCTTCATGTTGCTCTTGCTCAGAGGAAGGAAGATAGAGGGCAACGCTAGATCAATTCGCATAACTTAGGCCAGGTAATGATGCCTAGTGTTGCTCCTCGCATGCCAATGTACAACCTCGTGCTTCTCCAGATTTTATGCACCACTACCTCCAATGATCACTAACCAACCGGATTTGGGTACCGCAATAAAGAATATGTTAACGGCATGAGGCCTCGCTAATCTCCCGACAAATATGTTTATGCCAATGATTCCACAAGGTCCACTTCCTCGTGGAAGGCGTACAATTTATTCAGCCAACATGGTCCACAACCAAACCCTTTTATGCAACCTCGATGATGCCGAGGGTACCATGCCTGATGCTTCCCTCAGCAGGTGTGCTCAGTGGCATGTTTTCATTCCTTATGAAATGGGAGAAGTATGATGCATGATGTCGAGTACCTCACCTCTTCAAGTTGGAACTTGCATCTCTCATCTTTCCAATGCAACCCCAGGAGCAGAGGATGATGCCGGGTGTCGAGCAACATGAGCATGATATCATGCTAAGGTTGCACTTCGGAGTCACCAAGCTCAAAGCCAAGGTGGCGAGGCGATACAAGTCCTTAGGAATGTGTCACGTAAATGTGGTGGAATGTTTTTTAAATGAGTATCAGGTTGTGCTTAGAAACGAATTTGTATTTTAACTTTCATTACCAGCTATGAATATGTTTTTCTTCCGAATTTAGCTTCTTTGTGTTCAGATTTGTTTCTTAAATTTAACCACGGAAATGAGTATTTTTGACCGACTTCGTTGTTGTAGGCCAAGTATTCCACCGAAATACATTAACGAATTACTAGTATTTATTTAAGGAAAGAACTATTAGTACTGTTGATACGAAAATATGTCCGATCCGTCATAAAGGACCTAGGAACGAATCCTAAGGCGTCCTAAGTCATCCATGGGATCCGAGTCACTATAGTCCGAGTCAATGGTCCGATTCGTTCGCCAACCATGGTCCCACCCACCTTAGAAGAAAGGAACAAAGGATCTGGAGCTCAGAGGTCCGACCCATCAAGGTCCGAACCACCTTGGAACAAGAAGACAAGTACTCAAACAAAGACTCTCTCTCGACCCAAGCCCTCCGACCTTGACGATTACTGGATCCAAAGATGACAATCTCATAAAGCAACCAAGCAAATAGGCACCAAAGAGTGAGATGTCCGAACCTAGGTAATTCGAATCCCAAGAGTTAGACAGCAGATAACTTCCTCGATAAATACCAATATGGTCCTGACCAGCGTTCGACCCTCTCTAACTCGATCTCGCATCTAGTCAAATCCTCTACAAGCCTTCCAACAATGACTAATCTACCCCTCGCCCAAAATTGGTATGGGCTAAGCTTCATTGTTGGTCACGGGCCCATACTGCTTTCGTGGCTCAATCACGGCCGTATACACGGCGCAATCCTAGCAAGCCCTCCATTTTGATGATAGCCTATAAATATGCACACATCCCCACAAGATCAAGTAAGTCACATTACCATCCTATTATCTTCTACTACGTAGTCGATCTTCGCCGCTTCGAGTAAAGTCTCAAACCGGCTGACACTTAGCAAACCGGATCCTAACCCCCTTTTCCAAGTTACTTGTGCAGATTTCACCTGCCTCTTGTGGATACGGATAAGTGAAGGAAAGCAAGACAAACTCATTAAGTGTTTGGGGAGTTCTACCTCAACATTTTTGGCGCCGTCTGTGGGAATCAACAAAAAGCTCCATTCTACAAATTTCTAATGGCAAGAACAAGGAGGTCCGCAAGAACCAACGCCATCAGCCGGTACACCTGCCCACGACAAAGAGGTAGCCTCTTACTAGTAAGCAGAGCAACAAGAGTTCCTCAAGAGATGCGATTTAATACCCAAATGACGGCCGGACAAATAGTCTCTCTTTAGCGAGGAAAGAGCCACCGATCCACCAATAAGAACTCAGCGCTGAGACGAAGGACATGTTCTCCGCCAGAACACATGGTCCTCCTCCCAGAAAAACTTCACCTTCCAAATGGGCGATCATCCGTCCTAGTGAGTTCGGTATGAATGAGAATCAGTGGCCTCTTACTCACCACTATTCAAGGATGTTTCGATCAAACAACCTCCACCTCCTCAACCCACTCCACCTTTGGCAATCCCAAGACAAGTCAACTCATTAATCAAGAAATGAGCACCGCCCCATCCAACAACGATCGGGGAACAAGCTCAACCGAAGATCTAAGGAACCTTCTTAACAGAGGGCCGCTTCATGGACAACGAGGGAGAAGTCCAAGTGCCGTAGTAGATGAAGTGGAACCAACAGGAGCTCAACAACAAGCGCCAAGAGATCAAATGGCGGAAAGCATCCCGATAGTTCCAATCGTGATCTTCCTCCAGATGTAGCTATCAACCCGTAATCGTGAAAGACCGACAATCGAAAGCGATCTACCCAACAAGGCCTTGAAACACAAATTGCCACCTTGAGCAAGATGGTCAAAGCACATGAGAAAGTGACTTAAGACTCCCAACCCCCATGCATTTAAATCAAGAGAACGAAGCGCCCATCGCTGCTATCCCAAACCTCGAGCATTACTATGGAGATATTTGTCTCGTAGGCATCTTACTAGATACGAAAGTAAGATGGAAAGCAATGGACTCAACGACAACATGAAAGCTCTCAACTTTTCCACCACACTCTTTCAGAGAAGCAATGGATTGGTGGACCTCACTAACTAATGGTTCCATCGATCTTATATGACGCCGCCTCCTTTTCTTGAAAAGGTTTGAGAAAGCAAAGAAAAGGAAGAGGTCAATTGAGCACCGCGTGCATAATCCGTAAAGAGCATGAGGACCTTAGAACCTTCCTCGACCGCCTCAACGTCAAGTACGATGTAGAGCCTCATAGCATCAAAGAGCGGGTCCGACACCTATATGCTAACACTTATAATGATGAGCTTAGAAGGAAGCTTTCCAACGAAGAAATCACCACTGAAAAGTACCTGGAAGATATCTGCGAAAGAGTCTTGTATGGAGAAAAGTACCGAAGAAATGTCCCAATAAGAGCAGGGATGAAGAAGGGGAAAGAACAAGTACGACAGGAACTTCCTCCTCGTCAAGGGAAGTTCGAGCAAAAAAGAGATCTCAGGGACAGGAAAGAATTCCGCAGAGAAAGAACTCCACCTAGGAGATATGCCGAGTATACTACTTTCAATGCACTCAAGATCCGACATCTTGGCTTCTATTGTTGAGAAGGACTTAAATATACAATGGCCTAAACCTGTCTGGAGCAGCAAGAAGAGTAAATTTTCTAAAGACTACTGTAGGTTCCACAAGAAGAAAGGTCACCCGACTGAGGATTGCATCCAGTTGAAGACAGAAATTGAAAGACTAGTGAGAAGTGGGAAGTTGAAAGAACCAACAAGTGAAGAAGAACCCTCCAGGCATAGAAAGAATGAGCAGAGAAGAGAGGAGCGTGATTCCGAACCTCCGACAGGATCTTTACCACCACCTCCAGCGGAAATCCCACCTCGGCATGCCCAAAGATACCAAGGGTACCGAAGATACGAAATGGAGAACCTCCTTACAAAGGAATTATCAACGCCATTGCAGGAGGACCAACAGGGGAGATAGCAGAATGCAAGGGAAAGGACCGCGCAACACTTGAGAAACAACGATGTAGCTTACGGTCCACCAAATTTCGAAAGGCACAAATGCAATTACTTCGACGATAGCGAGATCCCCCACCAACGCCTCATGGAGGAGATCTCAAGGACCCCGATGTCCCTTTGGTTGTTTCTCTAGTGATTGCCACTTACAAGGTCAACAAGGTACTAATCGGCACAGAAGCTCCTCCAATGTCATATCCAAAAGGACCGTGGAGCAAATGCACTGGGCAAATACAATATGGACGAGTATACACTTCATTGGTAGGTTTTGGAGGGTCTCAGTACGCCATTGAAGTATACCACTACAAGTCTCTATGGGCACCTTCCGAAGAGTGACCAAGACTTTCCTCTTCGTGGTAGTAGATAGCACCTTCGACTATAACGTGATCTTGGGCGCCGGACTTAACCAATTCGTAGCAATTGCTTCTCCCTTACACAACAGGTAAAGTTCCCAACCCGAATGGCGTGGGAGAAGAAATGGGCAACATTAGAGAAGCTCGGGAGTGCTACATCATGTCAACCGTAGGGCCACAAGACTGCCCTTTCGTCACTAAGGGCCCTCGTAGCCATTCTTCCATTACTCTAATGCCACCAAAGGAAGAAATCGGTATTGGTCGCCAGAGAAGTTCCCAAGACAGCCTAGAATAGAATCCCATGAAGCCTTGAAAGAGGTCCAACCGGTCAAGGAGATTCAAAAGAACAACTCGGATTGAACGGAGATGAGTACGGAAGTAGAGTCAAGCTCATCACTTGCCAGGATAATCGCGACATCTTTGCTTGGAGCATGATGATCTCAGGATAGACCTAAGGATCGCAGCTTCACCGTCTAACATGGATCCGACGGTCCGACACATCCGCAAAAGAGGAAAGACTTTGGACCGTTGAGGATGCTATCATAGCAGGAGGTTGACAAGTTGATGAAAGCAGTCATATCAAGAAGTCGACATCTGATTGGTCAGAACGTGGTCCTCGCCGAAAAGCTCCGTGAAAGTGGAGAATGTGCAATGACTTCACTAGACTCAACAAATTTTGTCCAAAGGACCCTATCCATTGCCACGATAGACCAAACCGTTGATTCCATCGCAGGATGTGCGCTTCTAAGCTTCATGGATGCATATCAAGTTTCTACCAAATTAGGACGGCTCAAGAAGACATCAAGAAAACGGCATTCTTTGCGTGAGGGGTCTATTGCTTCAAGGTCATGCCCTTTGGCCTCAAGAATGCAGAGCTACTTACCAACGGCCGGTAAACAAGATGTTCAAGGAAGAATTGGGAAAACCATGGAAGTCTATGTGGATGACATGCTTGTGAAAAGCAAGACTAAAGAGGAACACGTCAACACCTTAACAATTGTTTTTCTATTCTCCTAAATACGGAATGAAGTCAACCTCAAAAGTGCACTTCGGGTGAAAGGAGGAAAATTCTGGTTACATGGTCACGTAAAGAGGCATCGCATAACCCAGAGAAAATAAAGGCAATCATAGATCTACCACAGCCCAAGACCACAATGAAGTTCAAGCTTCTAGGAAAGGTGATGGCATTGAGCCGCTTTTATCTCAAGATCCGCCGAGAAGAACCTTCCTTCTTTAAGATCTTACTAAAAGGAAATAAGTTCGAGTGGACAAAGGAGTGTGAAGAGGCCTCGAAAACTTGAAAGTATCTCCTCTCGCCGCCTTTTGTCAAAAACCCATGGAGGTCAAACTCTTTACCTCTATTCGCCACCACCGATGAAGCAATGAGTTCTCCGGTCGCACGGATACAAGACAACGAGCATTTACTAATTTATTATTTGAGCAAAGCCCTTGCGTGCTCGAGGCCGATATGTCAAGGTTGAGAAGCTCGCCGTGACTGCTTACATCGCACGCCGATCAAGCCTTACTTCAAGTCGATCGGATTGTGGTCCTTACAAATGAGCCACTCAAACATGTCTTCGACAAACCGGATCACCAGACGCCTGCCTAAATGGGCTATCGAGCTAAGTGAATATGATATCAGTATCAAGCCCCATCTCGCCAAGAAAGCGCAAGTTCGCCGACTTCCCGGTAGACTATCCAGAGAAAGGAAGAGAGCGAAGTTCCTGTGAAAGGCTAGTCATGTGGTGATAGCCCAAATCAAGGAATCAAGGGGAGAAAAGAAGGTAAGAGACACAAAGAGGTAGCATCCATTTTATGACTAAGTATCACCAACCTATGGATGATTCACTAAGAGTAAGGCACATGTTTCTGGACGAAGAACTCAATACTCGACAACCGTGATCTTCCAACAAGAAGCAGGAGGTTGAGAAAGCACTCACCCCACTTCGGAGGTAAGGAAAGAAACAAAGAATGGATATTACAAGTGGATTTGATCATCCAACGGACGGTTGGGAGGAATAGGAATTTTCCGTGAAAGTCCCCAAGGAGCCAAGCTAGAGTACGCCATCACCTCAATTTTAAGGTGACGAACAACGAGGTCAATATGAAGCACTTATCACCGCCTAAGAATGGCGAAAGCCCTTCGTAAAAAGGATCAAAGCTCACACTGCACTCGCAATGCATAATCTCTTCCCGGTCCTTACCACCAAAGGACCTAACATGATCAAATACTGAGCTCCTCAAGAAAGAGGTTGAGCACTTTGAAGAATTTACTCGACCAATTTCACAAAGAATGGAACGAAAAGCCGACGCCTCTCCAAGCACGCCACCTTAGAGCTTGACACAAGAAGTGTCATCCTAATGACCTGCTGAATCCTCTCCGCAAACCCCAACGGATGATGCTTCTCGAGCACGTAAAGAAACCGATGATCGATATATTCCGTTACCTCAAGGAAGGTACTTTACCGTGGATCCTAGAGAGGCCGTAAAGATTCAATGTCGAGCTAATGACACTTTATTCGAAGAAGACCTTTACAAAGATCCTACAATGAACTCACATGAGGTGCCTAGATCCTCAAGAAGTTTAAATCGTGGATGGAAGAAATCCACGGAAGTTGTGGAAGTCATTCGAGGAAGAACTTTGCAAAAGATCATAAGACAAGGATACTATTGGCCAACTGACATAGATGTCGCCAACATCGCCACGCCGGAAGACCGCCAATACTATGCCAACATACCACACCGCCACCAACCCTATGATTCCGCTAATCATAGCGCGCCCATTTGATCAATGGGGCATAGACATAGTCGGTCCCTTTCCGCGAGGAACACATCAAAAGAAGTTCTTGATAGCGGCAAAGGAATACTTCACTACGGGTCAAGTCGGGCAAGATCAACCATCACGTAAAGCGTGGTTCGACATTCATCCGGAAGAACATCATCTCGCCGGCTTCGACTCCCACGAAAAGCTAGTTTCGCATAATGGAGCACAATTTTTCGGGTCAAGATCAAGGAGTGGCTTCATTTCTTCAAAATAGAATAACGCTTACTTCCATCACCCCTGCCAATGGTCGTGGAAGCCACCAACAACACCATAGTCAAAATTTTGGAGAGAAGGTTGAGAACTTCCCAAGACAACATGGATGATCTCGACGCGTCCTTTCGGTGCATCGAACGACACCGGATCGCCATACAAGAAACACCTTTCTCCTCGTCTACGGATCCGAGGCGATCATCCTTCTAAAACGGTGGTGGCAACCTAGAATCCAAAGAATACAACCCAATTGATAATGAGATAGCAAGGATCTATGACCTTCACTCCTTGAAGACAAGCGCGATAAGGCATCGCCAACATCCTTCTGCATCAAGCCATGACCGCCGCCTACAATAAACGTGTCTTTCCCAAGGATATACAAGTTGGAGACTTAGTCCTCAAGAGCCGATATACTAAGTCATGTGGGGAAACTTAAGCCCAAGTGGAAGGACCTACAAAGTTATCGGGCAAGAGTTAATGGAAGCTTTAAACTAGAAGATGGGCAAGGCGTGCCTTGAAGAGAACTTGGAATGCCAAGAATCTCCAAAAGTTTTACACTTAGAGAAGGAGCGGCAACGATCCACCTTCCTTTATCTTGTCGATCTGTTTTTGTGTTTGTTTTTGAAAAGGCCTCGAAGCCCTCAAGTTGTAATTCGATTTCACAAATCAATACAACTGTGATTTCATAAACATTGTTAAACATTGTTTAACTACTCGATCCAAACTAGATCATACATCGATCCGGATCGATCAACACGATGAAAACAAAGATCCCACAAAGACGAGGGCAAATACTTTATTTAACAATGTAATGCAATTACAAGGCTAGGTCCGAAGAGCCCTAATCTACCCTTTAAAAGCAAGTACCTATTCTAACTTAACCTCGATCCTCGAACCTAGCTAAGTCCGGCATAATTGTTCCTACATCCAAGAGCCCCAATCTACCTTTCCAGAACGAGCCAAAATCAGGAGGTTAAAAGTACACTACCTTCGATCCGGCGACGTAATGACTCGAACACAACAAAGCTCGACAGAATGCCTTCCAACATCTCGGGCATCTTACACCGACCTCAAATCGAAGGGATTCTACCAAACCAACTATGCCGACTCATCGCCCCGCACATACCACGGGGTGCTTTGATGTATCGAGGCTCGTAACACAACAGATAAAAATCCCCAACCATCCAAATCTACCTCCGCTAAAAGTCACTTAATATGTACTCACAACGAGAAAGAAGATTAGCCCGACGATCGAGGAATTGATTCGCAAAGATTTCAGTTCACTCAGACGGATCAGATCTCGAAGATCCGAGGTCGGCTTCCGAGCAATTTAATTTCCAAAACTCTCACCGTGAACCAACCCGCAGACTTCAAGCATCGAGAAACCTCGGGACAAGATCACGCAAGAGTGATGGTATAAACATGCTCACCAAATTACGCCGACTCGAGTCTGCATCTTTGGTTACTATAAAAGGGAGAAATGTCCTAATGAAAAGCCGCATAAAGCAGGTATATATAGAAAGAGAGGACCAATTAGAAGCGACACATGTCCCATATTCACCTAAATGGGCTTCAAACATGGCCCCGCTCTTCGCCCATCGCCTAACCCAATAATCCATCCATACGGACGCACATCGACTAAGTTACTTCACCGAACGATCAAGCTTGGGTCGATATAACAACATCCGAAGCAACCGTGATTCGATAGAGTCACTCAGACTTAATGATGATCATCTTTTCACTATCTCACAAGTCTGTATGACTCGATGACACACCAAGTCAACGTCCAATCGCTACTACTTATCACGATACAAGGAAATTCTCTTTCTCGCAAGCCTCGCCACTCTAAGATTTGGCTCAACCGCTCGTGATCCGCTTATTTCTATTAAAGATTCCGATTCGGATGGGCACAATGGTTGATCGCCCCCCAAGACTCCGCAAAGGAGAATTTGCATCGCAAATTAACGCTCAAGCGGTATGAATCTCATGGGTCCGAAACCATTATCCGAATTCTTAGAGTTGATGAGTTACTACAAATACGTAAATTAAACGCAAGAATGTAAACAAAGAACATTAGTATTTCAAGGATAAAATAGTTCCGAGCCACCAAGGGCCCAACCAACAACATTCATCAAGACAAGTATATGTTTATACAACAAAAGATGACGAGCAAAGGGACAACATCGCTTAGTTCAAGGCACCCTACAAAAACCCGGCATACCCGCCTTTACCGCCGCCGCACGGACGAACTAGGTTGAGACCGAGAGGGCCCCAGATCCTTCTCCGGAGGCGCTGACCTCATTGCTGGGTCACTGGCTAACCTCCGCTTCTCCGAGCCTCAACCTCTTTCAGAAGGCTTTACATCGCCAAGATCAAGTCTAGGTCGCGATCGGGCCAATGTGCCCAGAAGAGTCACCATGGCTCATTGTGTTCCAAGTGATCTCCAAAGGAACGAAACACCGGACATAAGCACACGAGGGACGGGTGGAGATACGACCACCATGGTTGTATTTCGCTCCGACTCGCCGCATCACCCACAAATTCACACTTGAAAGGTGTCTTCGCCCAAGACACCTCCGAGCAAAGTCCGATCCATCTCCATTCTTAAAGGCGACACTCCTCACCTCCAAGTCACAAACCATCCGATCCAACCCTTCCTCCGCACTGTCCACAACAAGATCGAACCCATTCGACGGCCTCGCCATACTTCGACTAACAAAAACTTGCAGGAGTCCGGCAAGGAACATGGGCGACTTTGTCCGACCACCGTAAGCTCTTTTCAAAGATCATATCCTTGAAAGTCCGAGAGACACCCACGAACTCGCCCAAACCATCTTCGTGCACTTTCAAGCCGGGCCCAAAGATAGGATGGCACTTTTCATCTGCCGCCTCCTACTAGCCTCCTGCTAGCGCCTATGGCCTTCTTTAGCGCCCGGTGTTGTTCAACCGGACGCTTAATCGCCTGGCAAATTTCTTTCGCCAAATCCTCTTCTAGGTAGCCTCCAGAAATACTAAGGAGCATGCTTCCACAAAAGAAGAAGCTAAAATGATGATATCACAAACGCTAGATATCTCCTAATCGCAGAAGATAACAAAATAACCAAAACACTTACTTACTCTTGCGCTGAGGCAACCAACTCAAACTGGCCCAACTCCGGCAAAGAACTAACCGAGCAACTTCAAAGATCCTAATCCAATGGCGCCGCCATCTTCCCTCGCTTTTTTAGCGGAGGATTCGACCTTCGAGGGCGCTATACTGGGCCGATCCACAAGCGGATCTCGACACGGATCTGGAGGCTTCTCGAGCCCTTAGATCCACCACCTTACCCTTGTCCGAGTAGGATAGTTTGGGCCTCTTCGCTCACAGTTAGCCTCTCCCGAGATTCCTCCACTTAACACTTGAAGATTTCGCTCTTCCATCGGAGTACGGTGGAAGTCTTGATAATTGGGTCCGGAACCTCACATCTCCTTCACAAGAAGATTTTGTTGACGCTCAACTCCGCATGGTTGCCATCGATACCGAACCAAAAAGCTACACATCCGAATGACGAGAGTTAAACCAAAAAGCTACACATCCGAATGAGAGAGTCGAACCAAAAGCTACACTTGCGTAATAATAGACAAGCTACTTGACCGAATCGGGCAACCACCCCATTAAAGAAGGATCACTTACTCAGTCCTCCATATCATCACAAAAGTCGGGCTCGACAAACCGGTTAGGTATCGAAGAGGTCATATATCGCCTAAGAAGTACTTTTCGCTCTCGACCGATGGAGCGCCAGATCCACAAAGGGATGTTCGCGTTTGGCTTCCAATCCGCAACTCTTCGAAGAACTTTTTCTCAAATGCCACGCGGGCCTCTCCTCTTCGGATCGGCCGCGTTTCAATGCGGGCCGCACGAAAATAAACCTCTTAAACCATCGATTCCCAACGAGGAGGGGTCAATAAAAACGGTATACCGCGACATACGAATGAATAGAACCATGCCCTATTACTTACACTTATGTTGAATAATTTACGAAATTATCGAATGTGACCGGATGCCTTTATATTTACATAAGACCTCAAGCACATCGATTTCCGAGGGAGTCAGATGATCCTCAAAAGGACTCAACCCCATACCGCTCAAAATCTCCAAACTTGGACGACACGTAGCCGCCAATTAATGGAGACTTATCTCATGGACACATGTATCCTGAGGCGGATCAGAGAACGCATGAGATTCTGCCCTCGATGAGAATCTCCACACACCGGATCTCATATCTCCTCCGGAGCTCATCCACTTCCTACCGGATGGTCGAGGCACAAGTAGGCAAAGTACCGTCCTCATTCAACTCAGACCGGACGGGTGAGTGACCTCGCCTTTAGACCGAGGGAACTTTACTTGGAATATGTCCTCACCCTTCCTCAGCCTCTCCGGACGCTCTTCCTCAGCCATCTGCCGACTCGGCCCTGCTTGCCCAGCAGATTCCACACGGAGCATGTGAGCGGATAGCTTTACACTTTCTTCCTCTTCGAACTGTAATCTTGGCCTGACACCTTCTTCTCCGCCTCATCTTCCTGATGAGGACGCTAACTTCACGACAAATCAAGAGGCACAAATGACTTGCACACCATCCTCCTCACCTTCTTCAAAGATGCCCAAATTGGGAGGTGCCCAGGTATCATGAACTTCTCGATGATCGGCTCATGGATCCGGAACTAACGGACTCGATTAGGATTACTCCTAAATTATAACCAAGGTTGCGAATTAAGGATCGAATCTCTATCGAGTTCGGATTTCGTCACCGACCATGCGACGAAGTTCCTATAACTCGTGAACTTGTTTCGAGCCGCTACAATAACCTCGCATACGGGACACTCGCAGTAATCCCGACGCCGGAGGACCGTGGATCCGAATAACCAACCGGCGTAAGGAACTTACTCCTGCCTTCCACTGGATGGGGCGCTTGTTCCACCTCCAATATCTGTCATCTACGATCTCAATTTCCTGAGCTATTTGCTAAAGATATCGCTCGAGTCATATCCTCACCGGATCGATTTTCGCTATCACTCGGACATCCTAGGAAAGGAGAAAGCAATTTAAGCTTTAAGATGGCGAAGAGGTCGTTATGTATATTAAAATGGTCACGATAGCCAACACCATCGGGCTTTCCCAAAGCGGTTAGTTCGAGTCAAGACGATGATTCGCTAGTCAACATTGAGAACGTATGGAGTATTAGAACTATAATACACATCATAAGCATGCATCCGAGCCAAATTCAAGATGAAAGACAACAGAGAATTTAATCATAAGACGAGACAAGTGAACTTACTTCGACTCGATGGTCGATAGAAATGTCCTGATTTTGTACGATTACACGCTTCAACCTCTTGATCGCTCGCCTTTAACGCTGGACGCCGCTTTGATATACTTTAGAATGCTAAAATTTCTCTCTAACTATGAGAAATGAAGACTGCCAACCCCTCTATTTATAGAGGGCCATATTTGGAACACCAACCGTCACGATTTTTCGGGATTAAATCTCAATCGAAGATCAAGGTTTATCCAACGGCATACTATAATTATACCAAGTGAAATGACGAATTGGTACAACAAATTTACTTCGAGGATGTATTTAATACAACAACTATCCCACTCTCGGGCAAGCACAACACGAGTTCCAGATTATCCTCTTCTGACGCCTAGCGCTTATCACCCAACATAATTTGCCCACACAAGGAACCTCGATACTGAAAGCCATTACCTTCTGGACCTTCCTCAGAATTACAGAGGTTGATTCGGACGGACACGCACCTACGGTCCGCCACCGTAGCTCATCAAAGGTACATCATCGATGTTCGAGCCCAAACTTGGTCTCGCTTACAATACCTTTTCTTTTCTTTTCACTTCGCTGTTCTTCTGACCCAAAATTTCTCCGATGGCAAATCTGTTTTAGAAAAGAAAAGGGGGAGAGACTAAGTCAAGGTACACGAAGTACGAACTACACCTTTTTTTTAACTCATTAGACGGATTGACCAAAGGAATGAGACATTCCCAAAACTAATAGTTTCACAACTATCTTCTACTAAGATACTCAAAACTAGGGGACATATGTTGATACGAAAATATGTCCGATCCACATAAAGGACCTAGGAACGAATCCTAAGGCATCCTAAGTCATCCATGGATCCGGAAATACTATAGTCCGAAATAATGGTCCGATTCGGTTCGACCAACCATGGTCCCACCCACCTTAGAAGAAAGGAACAAAGGATCCTGAGCCTGTGAGGTCCGACAGGATTTAGGTTCGACCCATCAAGGTCCTAACCACCTTGGAACAAGAAGACAAGTACTCAAACAAGACTGCTCTCCACCCAAGCCCTCCGGGACGATTACACGGATCCAAAGATGACAATCTCATAAAGCAACCAAGCAAATAGCACCAAAGAGTGAGATGTCCAACCTAGGTAATTCGACCCAAGAGTTAGACAGCAGATAACTTCCTCGTATAAATACCAATATGGTCCGACCAAAGGCCCCGACCCTCTCTCCTAACTCTCGATCTCAGATCTAGTCAAATCCTCTAAGCCTTCCAACAATGACTAATCTACCCCTCAAGACCAAAATCGTACGGGCTAAGCTTCATTGTCGGGTCATGGCCTAATACTGGCCTTCGTGGCTCAATCATGGTCGTATACATGGCGCAATCCTAGCAAGCCTCCATTTTGATGATAACCTATAAATAGGCACACATCCCCACAAGATCAAGTAAGTCACATCACATCCTATTATCTTCTACTACATGTAGTCGATCTTCGCCGCTTCGAGTAAAGTCTCAAATCCTGCTCGACACTTAGCAAACCGGATCCTAACCCCCTTTCCAAGTTACTTGTGCAGATTTCACCCGCTTTCTTATGGATACGGATAAGGAAGGAAAGCAAGACAAACTCATTAAGTGTTCGGGGAGTTCTACGCCCAACAAGTACATAGTTTCAAGATTCTAAATTTCTAATCTTAGATAGTAGTATGATTTTTACCGCTTCTAAGGTGACTAAGGTCGCTCTATCCTCCTATTTTACCGCTTATCGAGATTTCCTTGTTATTATCGGATTTGTTCTGTTACTAGTGAGAAATATCTACCTTTTCAATTTGTGTTTCATTGATTGCTTGCATTATCTGCATATCTATTTGTTGAGGGTAAGATCCCCAACTACTTAGAGATTATTCGACCTCACGGTAATGGACAAGGTAAGAAGTCTGCATCGTAAGAACCAAAGGTGAGAGCCTCATGACCTCGAAGTAGAAGACCCGCTTGCTAAGTGTCAAACCGTTGAGACTTTACTCAAGAGAGATCAAGATCCGCTCAGAGTAATAGTCGAGAAGGTAAGAGTCTAGGAAGAAGGCTCGACTTATTTTGCATTATGAGGATATGTGCATATTTATAGTTTCTCGAGAAAGGGAGGACTCACAAGATCGCGCCAAGTGTACGCCTCCATCAAGGCCAACAATGCTCTATAGGTTGGTTTGGTTAGACGTCCGATAGGACTCAGAGTCCGATAGAGCGTGCTAGGACGTCCGCTTAGGGATAGTAGTCCGATAGAGCGTTAGACATCCCACTTAGGATCAGAGTCCGACAGAGTTAGGACGCCATAAATATTTCAGATCAACATATGTCCTCTAGTTTCCAACTATCTTAGTAGAAGATAGTTGGGAACTATAGTGTCCTGAGCTAGAATGCCTTTCGCGCCTGTCATATTTCAGATCAACATACGTCCCCAAGTTTCCAAGTATTTTAGTAGAAGATAGTTGTGGAACCATATAGTATCCGGAGCTTTGTGCGATCGATCTTCAGAGCTTTGAAAATTTTCCTTATCCGTGTCCTCTCTTGTTTTCCCCTATCTCTTCCACTTCGCCAGATAGTCCGAGACGGACATCTTGATCAGAGGGAAAAGAGGTATTTGTGCGCAGATAGTCAAACGTAGCGCTTAGCACTTTGAAAATTTTGTCCCTGACAAGTGGATCCGAGGTGCCATGCCTACTAAATTTTTCCTTGTAGATCTTGTCACTTGGATGTCGGATCCAATCAACTTTTTTATTTTTTTACCAAAATGATATGTCTGCTCGGTCATGCTGCAATCTATGTCGGATGCGGAGTGTGGAAGGGCCTTGTTTAAGGTCACCACCTAACTTGATTTGGCATGTAGTGGTAAGCGTATTTCGCTCATTTAAACGCATTCTTCCATTCGTGACAGATATTTAAATAATAGACATATGGTTTTTGACCAATCACGATAATGCGGCCAGACTCTAACCAGTAATCACGCGCGGTATGGAAATAATGCAGTAGCTAGTTTTTAGCCACTTATTATTCTTTCTTCTTGAATTCTCCTCGCTTTCCAACAGTGTGACTAGTGTTGCTTTACAGTTGCCTTTAGCTCCATTTTCGAGCTTTCTTCAAGTTCCGAATCTGCTTCTTTGTCTCTATTCGG